>PVJN01029329.1:0-26524 GCA_004026805.1 Lasiurus borealis | reverse complement strand
CAGTAGAAACTGAGTTTCTGGGGGAGAAGGAACTGCTGGCTTAACTTCTCTATATTTTTTCAAGTAAACATTTAATTGAGGAGTTTTTAAAATGTAAATGGAATTATTTGTGACTACTTTAGTTTTTGTTGTAACACAGCAGGTAGGTATTTATTGATATGCTTTGCCTTCACATTCAGAGTCTGATGCACCTAGATCTCTCTGAGTGAAGACATCTGCCTTCCTGCATGGATATTGCTGCATGCATTCATTCATGCATTAATTCATACAATATATATTTATGTGCAAGGCTTTATATTAGACACTGGGTATACAGTGATGAACAAAACAGCCATAGTCTCAATCTCCTGGCATTTTGAGTCTCTTGGACAAATGAGCCAGCCAATAAACAAGAAAACAAAAGAATATATAATTATAAAATTATGTCAGGTTCTATGAAGGAAGCCAATCAGTTTTACTTGCTAGGCTAGTCAGGAGTTTTCTGAGGAGACGTATTTAGGTATTCATGTAAAGCTGAGAAAGAAACCGCCATTTGAAGAGTTTATGGTGGATCTTGGAGAATGATCAAAGTGGAAGGAGGAATTAGCCTGTGGATTGCAAAAATTACCAAGATATCTTGTTAGTTTTAGGATAACATTAGTATTTTTGGTGAATGTAAAAGAATGATCCTGTTAACATAGAGTACTTCTTTCTATTAAATGGGACAGTCAGTGTTTGCATTGACAAGATCAAAGAACTTGCCTAGGAAGTGCTGCACATTGATGGTCCAGTGAGATGGGAGTTCTGATGTGGCTGTTTTATAGCTCCTCTGTCTCTTATCACTGATATTGACTACAAGTCCCAATCTTTTTTATCCATATGATACCAAATATTTACATCAGCATCTAGAGAGAAAGCACTAGGAGTCAGAAACCCTGACTTTTAGGCCTGGGCCTCTCACTAACTAGTTGTATTACTTATGCAATAACTTTCTATGTCTTAGCCTCATTATTTAGAAAGAAGAGAGGGTAGAATATGCCTTGCCTACTCCCTCCCAGGTCATTGTTAGGAGAAACATAAGATAGCATGTGGCAAAAGTACTTCATGAGAATATAGTGCAGATACAAGTTGGTATCATTTCTGTGAAATGCTTGTCTTATATACAATGTGCACATGAACAACCAATGACAATGGGCTATGAATTAGTTATTCATGCTGGAATATTTATGTGGAAAATAACTGGAATGAAATTGTTTAGCTATGGCTTGAGTTAATTGCCATCCAGTATACATATGTGAGCCCCTGGAGGGATAAATGAAATGCTATTGCCAGATGGACTCTAGGATTTGAATGGCCAACAGCCAAGTAGCTGCCAGTTGGTTGTTTGCATGTAGTAAAGGAGTCATGCTAAATCTATATTCTACTCCATATCTCTTGTGCATCTTGTAACAATGTGATTTCATTTGGGGAATCAGGAAGAAGAAGTCTGAATGTCAACTGGAGGTGTTTGATGTGTGGGAGAGTAAGACAGGCACTTAGATGAGGGGGTGCACTCAGCTTTGTGTCAAAAAAGTTAGTAAACTCTTCTACTTAGTCTGAATAGAAAGTGGGGTTGCTGGCTAGCCAAATGCTTTGCCTAATTGATAGGTACCAAATTCATGAAAGGGGCATGCTTGAAGGAATCAGACATAATACAGTATACTTCCTGCTGAACTATATACAATAAAATATATCTGTTAATTCAGAAGCTGGAGATCTTACAGTTTCTCCAGCAACCACATGAACTTAGGTTATCACTACATTGTGTATTACATCACCTTACATTTATAAACTGCTTTAGAGTCGTGTGCATTGTAGAGGACTTTATAGTGTCCCATTCTTTCATCTTAATTTGGAGTGTAACAGCAAACGTGATGAAGTAGGTACTGTGATTTCCTCTATTCTAATGATGGGAAATAGTTCAGAGAAGTGAAGTGGCTTGCCTCAAAATCACAAAGCTAGAAAAGAGAAGGCCAGGACTTGAACCTGGGTGAGATGGCAGTGACAAGAGTCCTGAGGGCTAGTGTGCAGAACAAGCTTTTTTTTTTTTTTTAAACCTGTATTACTCAGTGTGGGGAAGTATGTTTTTACTTTAACAGAACACATTTTTCTAAAGAACAGGGAAAATGGTTGCTCTTGGTTTTGGTATTTGGCAAATATTAGGGGTTATATAAGCACTATTACCGTTATTACAAGGAATTTAAGCTCTAGTGAATTCACTCCTTCTACCATTCTCCTTTTCTGCCTCCCTGATTGGCCTCATGTTCTCTAAGAGTGGATGTAGGTGTCATTTTAAAAAATGACCAGCTGTTTATGCTGGTACCTTTAGGCATGTGGGACTGTCAAAAAAATAGGAGAAGAAAAAAAAAGCCAAATTGAGTGCTCCTTTGTGAGTTTCATCATCAATAAATACTATAATGCCATCTGTCCAAATAATGGGAAAAGTGCTTATAGAGTAGCTTTCTGAATCAACAGTGAAACACAGTTATCAGGCTAATTGAAAAAATCAACAATGAAAAAAGAACAATATATTTACTTTATATTGAATTTTCTGAAGATGCACACACACTTACTCAATGGTTCTAAATATGTTACAGGGTTAGAAATGGATTTTTAGTTTGTCTCATAATCATAAAAATGTCGTTAAATCTAAGTGTGTATTCAGCAGCCCTCCCAGGGCTGTACCCATAGCTTTTACTCACAAAGTCTTGCATAAAATGATTACCAGTTGATATTTAGACATTTTTACTCCTCTATAAGATGGGCACACAGGAGATTTACAGTAATATCCATTTAGAATATTGAACTGATGAAGCATTTGCCCTGAAGGGGGATTAGATGTCTTCTGTACTACAAAGAAAATGAATTCTCTACCCAAGTCTGCAAGTACCACAGTACTTGTGACTTGACTTTGGGCCACTGATAGGTTTGGAAATGTCATTAGAGGCTGTTTCATCTCTTCGACTTCTAATCTAATAGGCTGCATTTTGAAGAGAGGTGCAGGGGGTCAAAAAAGAATGTGGTCTCATGTAAAATTACTTTTTTTGAGCCTGATGTTTCCAAAAACTTCAGCAGCAGCAAATACAGTCTTTGAAAGGAATTGTGTTCAGGCTTGCGATTCACTAGTGGCAGGCAACATGCTGAGAAAGATGGCAAATAGGATATGTTCTCTCTGTGGCTGGCCGTCCCTGGAGAGCGGGGAAAGTGCAATTTCCTCACTAGAAATATGAATTTCTTAAAAAATGTTTTTATTGATTTGAGAGAGAGAAGAAGGGAGATGGAGAGATAAACATGGATGACAGAAACAGTGATTGGTTGCCTCCCCCTATGCACCCTGATCAGGAATTGTATGGATACTGCAACCTACGTATGGGCACTAACCAAAATTGAACTGGTGACCTTTTGGTGCATGGGACTACACTCAACCAATTGAGCCACACTAGCTGTCAACATGATTTTTATGGGATCCATGGAGAAGCAAATTCACAAAAAATCAAGAATCTCCGTGGAAGAAAAATACTATGGCAGAGGACAGCAATCAGACAAGAAGAAAAAATGAAAGGCATTCAAATTGGAAAGTGGGAAGTAAAATTCATTATTCACAGATGACATAATATTATACTTAGAAAACCCGAAAGACTCCACCAAACACTGCTAGCTTTAATAAATGAATTTGGCAAAATAGTATGATACAAAATTAACATCCAGAAATCGATGGCATTTTTATACACCAATAATTAACTCCCAGAAAGAGAAACTAAAACACACACACACACACACACAAAAAAAAAACCCACAAAACAAAAACTCATTTACCATTGCAACAACAACAACAAAAGATACTTATGAATAAACTTAACCAAGGAGGTAAAAGACCTCTACTCATAAAATCATCTAAATATATAAAAAGCCAGTGACTGTAACAGCTATAATGACTGTAATGACAGATAGCTATGATGCCCACCGTGGCCAGCAAACAGACCTGATCAGGGGGTTGAGCCAGCAGGCCAACCTCATGGCCCCTCCCCCTGTTGGCCTGCCTCTGATTGGACTCTCCCACCCCATCAAGAGCAGGGCCTCTGGCCAAATGTCCCCTCCCTTCCCCCCAGCCAGCCCCACCCCCGATCAGCCCTCCCTACCATGATAGGTCTGCAGCCCCTCCCCACAGCTGGCCCAACCCTGATTGCACCCCTCCACCCCAATAGGGGGCAGGGCCTGGTGGTCAACCTCCTGCAGCCCCTCCCCTTGGGTGCCCTACCCCTGATCATACCCCACAACTTAATAGGGTGTGGGGCCAGCTGGCCAATCTCCTGCAGCCCCTACCCCTGGCTGACTACATCCCCTATAGGCCCCCACCACCTTGATTGGCCTGCAGCCCCTCCCCGGGCCTCCCTGGCCCTGATTGCCCTCCCACCCCAATAGGAGGTGGGGCTGGCCAGCCAGCCTCCTGCAGCCCCTTTCCCCACCTGGCCCCACCTCATATTGACCCCCTACATCCCAATCAGGGGCAGAGCTGGCCAGCCAACCATTCATGGCCCCTCCCCCAGGCTGTGGTCCCTGATCACCATTTGGGAGTGGGGCTGGCCCACTACCCACAGCCCCTTCCCATGGCCAGCTTCACTCATGATCACTCCCTACCACCCTTATCAGCCTGCAGCCCCTATACCCAGCCAGCTCTGTTCCCCATTGCCCCCCCCCCCACACCAATCGGGGTGGGCTGGCCAACCAACCTCCCATGGCTCTTCCTCTAGCCACTGACCTCTGATTGCTCCTCCCACCCCATTCTGGGGTGGGCCAGCCAGCTCACCACCCACAGCCCCTCTCCACAACCAACCCCACCCCCAACTGCCCTCCACCCCAATTGGGGGTGGAGCCCATTAGCCAATCATCCACAATCCCCCAAGCTGGCCTGGCTGGCCAACCTCCTGCTGTCTCCTCCTCACAACAGGCCTGGACCCAATCCACCCCAATTGGGGCTGGGCTGCCCAGACCCCATCCATGCATGAATTCGTGCACTGAGCCTCTAGTAGGACATAGATAAAAGAAATAGAGGAAGATAAGAACAAGTGGAAGCATATTCCATGTACCTGGATTAGAATAATGGACATCATTAAAATGTCCATGCTATCCAAAGCATCTACAGATTTAACACAATCCCAATTAAAGTACCAATGGCATATTTCACAGATCTAGATAAAATGTTTCAAAAATATATGGAATAAAAAGGATCCCAAATATTGCTGCAGCAATCTTAAAAAAGAATAACAAAGTTGGAAGGATCACAATACCACATATACTATAAAGCCACTGTAATCAAAACAGTTTGGTATTGGCACAAGAACATGCATTTAGACCAATAGAACAGAACAGAGAACCCAGAAATCAACCCACACCATTATGGTTAATTAATATTTGACAAAGGAGGTAAGATAGTCTCTTCAAAAAATTTTCCCAAATTAGACAGGTAAATGAAAAAAAAAAAAAGAAACTAAACCATCAACTTACATTACCCATAGGAATAAACTTAAAAATGGAGAAAATATATAAATATAAGTCACAAAAACCATTAAAATCCTAGAAGAAAACATAGGCAGTAAAATCTCAGACATCTGATGTAGCAGTACTTTCACCAGTCTATCCCCAAGGGCAAGAGAAGCTAAGGGAAGTATAAACAAATGGGATTACATCAAACTAAAAGGTTTCTGAACAGCAAATGAAACTATCAACAAAATGAAAAGGGAACCCACTGTATGGGAGAACATATTAGCCAATGTTGCATCTGATAGGCATTAATTTCTAAAATACATAAAGAACAGATATAACTCAACACCAGGAAGACAATCAAATTAAAAAATGGGCAAGGGACCCGAATAGAGGACATACAGGTGTCCAATAAACATATGAAAAAATATTCAATGCCACTAATCATCAGAGAGATGAAAATTAAAACTACAATGAGTTATCACCTCATACCTGCCAAAATGACTACCATCAATAAATCAATAAACAATAAGGGCTGATGAGGATGTGGAGAAAAGGGAACTCTAGTTCCCTGCTGGTGGAAATGTAGACTGGTGCAGCCACATGGGAAAACTGTATGGAGTTTCCTCAAAAATTTAAAAATGGAACTGCCATTTGACTTAGTGATCCCGCTTCTGGGAATATATCCTAAGAATCCAGAAACACTAATCAGAAAGAATGTATGTACCCCTATGTTCATAGAAGCATTATTTACAATAGCTAAGATCTGGAAATAGCCCAAGTGCCCATTAGTAGATGAGTGGGTAGAAAAGCTGTGGTACATTTACACAATGGAGTACTATAAGGCTATGAAAAAGAAGGACTTCTTGCCCTGTGGGACAGCATGGATGGACCCAGAGATTATTATGCTGATTGAAGTAAACCAGACATGGAAAGTCAAATATCACATGATCTCACTTTTTTTGTGGAATCTAATGAATAAAATAAATTGGCAAACAAAATAGGCCAGAAGCATGAGTACATAGAACAGACTGACCAACCTCAGAGGGTAGGGGGATGGGGAGTGAAGGAAAAGATTAACCAAAGAACATATATGCATACTAGAGGCCCAATACACGAAATCATAAACAGGTAGGGTCTCTAGGCCTAGCCTGTGATCAGGGCCATCTTCTGCCCATTCGCTAGTCCCCAGTTCCATTCCGCCACGCCACCCACCCCAGTTCCTCGTTCGCCACTCACCATCCGCTGATCAATCAGAGCCTGCTGCAGGGGAAAAGGACCAAGAGATCAACCATTCCACCTGCTCACCAGTCCCCAGTCCTGCCCCACCACCATCCACCTGGTTCCTTGTGGTTCCCCATTTGCCATGCTACAATTGAAGCCTGCAGGCCAGGGGAAGGGACCAAAAGATCAGCCATTTTGCCCACTAGCCAGTCCCCAGTCCAGCCCTGCCACCACCCACCTGGTTCCCCATGGTTCCCTGTTTGCCATGCTGTGATCAGGGCCTGTGGGCCAGAGGGAGGGGGGAAAAGACCAAGACGTGATCAAGGCACCTCATAGCAACTGGTTGAGTCAGTGTTCCAGTCTTTATGGTCACTGGGTTTTTATTATATAGGATATGTATGGGCCATAGGCATAGAAAATAGTGTGGCAAAGCCTGGGGAGGGCCAGGGGTTGAGTGGAGGGGGGGAAAAGGGGGAAAATGGGGGACATCTGTAATACTATCAACAATAAAAAAAGTAATATGGCAGAGGAAAAAGAATCCACATTTTTTTTGTAGACACAATCTCATGATGTTTATTCACAAAACAATTGCACAAAGGAATAGCTATATTTTGAGAAAGAATTTTTACACAATTTTTAATTGTTATTAAATGTATAATGAAAATCTATTTGAATAATGGTATTATAAGCAAAATACACAAAACATCCAGAGGCTACCTACAATATAGCTAATATTTTCCATTTAATAGATAAGCCTTTGTGGATTTTACTTGGTTATAGCTTTGAAGGCCATTGTATGACATTAATAACTTCAATAATCATTTAAAAAAATAATAGAGCTCATATTTGTCTTCTCATTCTGAACACTACCTATTTCTATTATAGTTAACATTTTTAAGTCAAGGTATTTTTCTGATAATAAAAGTAGTAAAGCACATTAAACCTTTTAAAATTACAGGCATGCATAAAGAATGAAATAATTGGGCACCCATAATAACACTGTGCAGTGATACCCATATAAACATTGTTTCATAATTACTTCCTGTAGTTTTTCTATAGGTTCCTATTTTTTCTGTTTGTATGTAAGCATATATTCTTCTTATTTTTTTTTTAAAAATCTTTATTGTTGAGAGTTATACAGACGTCCCCTCTTCCCCCTATTGTCCCCCTCTACCTGGTTCCCACACCGCCCCAAACCTTTATTCCTCTACTATCTGTGTCCATGTGTAAGATCTTTGGTTCATTTATTTCTGCCCACCCTCCCTTTGAGATTCATCAGTCTGTTCCATGCTTCCATGCTTCTGATTCTATTTTATTCACCAGTTTACTTTGTTCATTAGATTTCTTATTTATTTTGATTTTTAGATTCAATTGTTGATAGATATGTATTTGTTGCAATTTTATTGTTCATATTTTTTTTCCTCCTTCTTCCTCTTCTTAAAGAATACCCTTCAACTTTTCATGTAATACTTGGTTTGGTGGTGATGAACCCATTTAGCTTTTTTTTTGTTTGGGAATCTCTTGATCTAACCTTCAATTATAAATGAGAGCTTACTACGTAGAGTAATCTTGGTGGTAGGTCCTTGCTATTCATCACTTTGAATATTTTTTGCCACTCCCTTTTGGCCTGCAAAATTTCTGTTGAGAAATCAGCTGACAGTTGTATACATGATCCCTTGTTGGTAAGTAACTGCTTTTCTCTTTCTCCTTTTAAGATTCTCTCTTTGTCTTTAACTCTTTGCATTTTAATTATGATGTGTCTTCATGTGGGCCTCTTGGGGGACTCTGTACTTCCTATGCATGTAAGTCTATTTCTTTTCCCAGGTAGGGGAAGATGCTGTCGTCATTTCTTCAAATAGGTTTTCAATATCTTGCTTTCTCTCATCCCTTCCTGGCACCCCCATAATGCAAATATTAGTATGCTTGAAGATGTCTCAGAGGCTCCTTACACTATCTTCATATTTTGGATCTTTTTTCTTTTTGTTTTTCTGATTGGGCATATTTTGCTTCCTCATTTTCCACATCATTGATTTGATTCTGGGAATCCTCTACTGTTGAAACCTTGTAAATTATTATTTATTTCAGTTAATGTATGCCTAATTTCTGACTAGTCCTTTTTCATGTTTTTGACTTCCTCACTAAGATCCTTGAAGTCTCATGAAGATCCTTGAGTAACCTTATAACCATAGTTTTGAATTCTGTACCCAAGAGTTTGCTTGCTTCCATTTCTTTTATTTGTTACATGTCTCCCCATTTTAGCTGCTTCCTTGTATTTGTTTCTATGTGTTGGGTAGAGCTACTATATCTCCTTGAATTGGTACAGTGGCCTTGTGTAGTAGGTATCCTGTAGGGCCCAGTGGCTCAGCCTCCCCAGTCACCTGAGTTGGGCACTCTAGGTGCACCTTTTTGTGGGCTGTGCACAGTCTTGTAGTTGAGCCTTGATGGCTGTTGGTGTCACTGGGAGGACCAGCTGCAGCTACAAGGGAGAGCTGCTGTGCAGGAAATACCCATATGGAGCAAGACTTGCTTCAGTGAGGCTTTGGTGCTCACTGAGTCTCATTCTTGAGTGTATGTATCACTTGTGGATATGTAAAGTTGTAATCTGGTATGGTCTGAAGCTGTCCACTGGGTACACTGGCTCTAGAGCCTCCAGGGAGACGTAAAGTCAGCCACTGCCTGGGGCCACCCTGCAGGAGCTATTTGTATTGGTCTTGGAAGTGCCCAAGTGAGGCCCAACCTTGAACGAAGGCAGGCTCATGCTAGTGCTTGGTCTTGGGCCTTTTATTGTTAGGTTTGGTGCATACTGACACCAGTTGCAGCTTGTTTTAGCGAAATCTGAAGCCTGATTCAGGGCAGACCTTCCATATGAAAAAGCTCTGCAAACAGGTTGGCGGGGGGCTGAAAACTGGATGGGGTGGGGTCTCAGCGAATAACCAGGGTGGAGCAAACAGTGTGGGCCACACTGATACAGCTGCCAGTCAGCCCTTCAAACTGGGATATCTCAGGAACAATGACCTCTGCAAGCACCCCCGACAGGAGGAAAGATGCCCTTGAGTTCCTGTCCCAATGCCAGACGATCCAGTTCCTCCCCATATATGTGTGGGTCCACCAGCACCTCTTGGCACTGGAGCTCAGAGGAAGCAAGTCTGAGTAAGTTCACGCATGGCCCTTTAAGAGGGACATCAGGGTCTCCAGGCGCCTCTGTGTCTCTCAACCATAAGCTGCACTGGCTTTAACAGCCCATAGTTCTTACCGCCCATAGGGACTTCTTTTCCCAGGTCTGGAACCCTTATATGGCTTCTGGTGTAGGGCTGGGGCCCTTTGCTCCTCATGGGCAGCCTCCGCAGATATGATCTCCCTCCTGATCAAAAACGCTGCCCACATGGGTGCCAGCCCAGCCCATTCTGTGCCTCCACATATCCTAACCATCTCAGAGTGATTTCTTCTTTACTTCTATAGTTGTAGGACTTCCATTCAGCCTGCTTTCAGGTAGATCTGAGTGATGGTTGTTCTGTATTTTAGTTGTAATTTTGATGTGGTTGTGTACAGATGTTTACCTATGCCACCATCTTGATTCTTCTCCAAGAATCCACTTTTGCAGACAGCCATTCAGCCTTCTAACTTAGGGTTTATTGTTTCTATTTATAGGCAAGGAAAGCTGAGTGCATTTAGGGTTATAACACTGTTTAGTATTGCTAAAACATTTATTTATGTAGATGGATTCTATCAATGGAGAAAATGTGCAGCAGACACAGATTATGTTTATGGACATTGCAAACTTTCTAGTAGTGCTCATTATAACATTTCACTGCCTTCTAAAATGATTTGGACATTTTCATTTGTTCAGGTTACATGTGAAACAAATATTTCCCCCTTGAGGAATATTAAAAGCAAGATTGAGGAGATTGACTAAGGAGCTTTTAGAGGCTTGCATATTCACAAGCACAAAGAATATCTGACTGTGCCTTAACTCTGATAAGACTAGTAAGAGGCAAAACCTTGGGGGAAAATTGAGCAATTCTAGTTCATGTGGGATTGTGAATTTTCATCATTAATGTGAATATTATAGACACACTTTGTGTAGAATGTGCTTTTTACACCAGATCCTCAGTTGGGTATTTTAGTTGGTTAACTTACAAAGCTAAGATAGTCACAAAGACTCTGTTAACCCAGAGCATAATCTTAGACCAGCTTTTGGAGCTCTGTGAGAGTTGCTTCAGACAGCTATCAGAGAATGGAGAGAGATGTGGGGACATGGGAATGAAAGATGAGAAGAGGAGGTGGTGGAATGCTCCAAGAGCCAAGAGAGGCTCCAATAAATTATCCCAAAAACAATTGCTTTATGGATTATTCAGAGATTTTCAATGGAATCTAAGGGCAAATGCCAAGTAGACATTGCTAATGTCTCTGATAGATGGCTCAATCCATTGTTTGCTTTACTTGAAAAGAAGATCATGAAGCCCCTTTATCCCCATTGCTTGTTGATATAATCCTAGGGATGTAGCATGATATTTAATTACAGCACTGATTCCATTCAGAGATGCTTTGAGTTTTCTTTCACGCTTGCTCAAGGACTAGCCACAGATTGGGCATTACTTGCTCACACTATTTGGAAGTACTCCTTTCTTTGAAACTCCCACATCGAGGAAGTCGCATTGCTTAGCCTAGATTGCTTAGCTTAGCTTGGTACAGTATCCCCAGCTCCAAAAGTAACAGTTCCTCTTTGTGTCTTTTGTGGCACTCAAATGTAAAAAGCTTGACACTTCATGAAATTGTTAAGCTAATGTGGCTTGTATTGGCATGAAGGTAATTGATCCATAAAATACATCTTACTTAGCAATGTGGTTACATTAAGCTTATGTTGAGATGGTTACTTCTTGAGCAATAAAGATGCTAGAATACTTTATCAGAAGGTGCAGGAGAGAGATGTACTTAAAGGTGATGGCAAGAACCGTCAACTGGCAACTGGTTTGCCATTGCCCATTAATCTCCAAGTGGCCACCTGGCAAAGGAGCTTAATATGTTCTCTCACAGACATACATCAGACAGAGTAGGAATAGAGTTTTATACCAACAAGTACTTATTCCTGGAATAAATAGTTCCAACCAAATGAGAGTTGCAGTGAAAAGTAGTTTCCTTAATCAACAAAGAAAAAGAAAAGAAAAGTAGTTTCCTGTTTTATCATGAATAAACCCTAGGGAGCCAGTTGGATTTTGGCTATTCCAAATGAAAGGCCAACTTGCTACTGTTTTCCAATGATATACTTTCCAGGATATATGAAAGTCTACTGGAGAATGCATACTTTCTGGAACTGATCATTACATTTAGAAGGAAAAGTTTGTTTTCTAATTCAGAAAACGTCTTGATTCCTTATTACATGTTTGCCATAAAATTTGGCAAACCAGCTGCTGGATGTTTGGAAGAGGAAACAACCTAATTGCCAATTGCATTCAGAGCTTATTGCATATTCCTTTAAATTTCCTCACTGGTGACAGATCTTTGTCCCGTGGGAACAGGCTATATTTGAACAAACAGCTAAAAGTCATTAGAGCCCACACTGGCAAATAAGATGGGTGATCATGCTCAGAAATGAATGTTTTAGATTTAGAAATGAGCTCTTTGGTAAGGAATCCAATTTTCATATGTGGCTTTCAGGTGAGTTTGGAGGCAGTTCTGATAAAAAGAGCTGCAGAAATATCAGGGCAATATTTATGTCTGCCCATGGATGCAATTCAGAGTGTCACTATTCACTTGGATATAAAAGTCCTGGTGGTAGGTTGAAAAAGAGACACCACATTTTATTTTTTGTCATATATTGTATGACTGTGGATTATAATTTTAAATAATATTTGCCCAATTATTGAAACACAATACTTAGTGGTGGAATGGCTGAGTGGAAAGATAATGACTTTGGAATCAGAGAGACCTAGTTCTACTAACTAGATGTGTCAGGTTTTGACTTACCTTTCTTCATTTGTAAGTGGGTTAAATAGTACCTATTTAACAATACTTTTAATGGGTATTAAAGAAAACTGTGTACATAAAAGATTTAGTACTGTGCCTGGAACATAGTAGGGGCTCAATAAATTGTAGCAATTATTATCATTATCATCATTATTATTACAACTTGTACTATTATTACTATTACTACAATTAAGCAGATATCTAGTGGTAGAGAAATGATTAGGAGACTATTTTGTAAGTTTCCACTCATAGTATGACACTGCTCTAGGAAGGATACATGGGCGAGAAGAAAGGAGAGGCAAGGTCATGGGTAGATGATGAAACTAAGGACATTTTGAAGACAGAATGAAGGTGATTTGGGTTCACCCATATCCATCTGTTCCTGAGGTATCTGTATTCAAAAGGATATGTTTGTTTTTCAAGGAAGATGGTAATGAAAGATTTGTTTAGAGTTTATTATGCAAATGGTCAGAGGTAAAACACACACACACACACACACAATCCATATTGATGTTCTCCTCAATTAGGTTGGAAATATTTAAGACATTTAGACCATTGACTGCCTTTTTACATGAACACTATGATAAATTAAAAAATCTCAGACTGGTTAGAAATCACTACACACACACACACACACACACACACACACACACACACACCCAACAAGGTGAAATTTTAGCCACAACTGAGTTTTCTTTTTTCTCCTAGCCACTCTATGCTTATCAATTTCATGCTGTTTGGTCACTTTTGCTTTGGAGTCCCTTTTTTTGTGCTAATGAGTTTGAGTAATGAGGATTTTTGAAGGTAGGCTCTGGGGTTTTAAATATGTATTATGAGCTCGCTTCATATGCATACCATAACTCAGTTGATCCACAAGCTTAGTCAGAAACTCCTGTGGAGTGACTCTAAGAGAGCTACTGGTAATAAGGGGATATGGTTGAGATGAGCAGCTGGAAATTCCCATGTGTTATTCCTTAGAAGAAGTTGACTAATGCTAAATATCAGTTGAAAAGCAAATGCAGGGAAAATGATTGTCTCATGTACTCCTGCTTCTTTAGTCTCCTGCTCCGAAGTACAGTGGTACCTCGAGATACGAGTGCCCTAACATACGAGATTTTTGAGATACGAGCTGTCGAGCGAGTGATTTTTGCTTTGAAATACGAGCAACATTTGAGATAGGAGTAATCGCGTGGATTGGCCGGCTGCACATGACCCACCAGTTTACCGCGACTCGAGCATCTCATAGTTTCCCACGCCTCAAGGTTACGGAACGAATTAAACTCGTATCTCGAGGTACCACTGTAATGCTCTCTACCAGGATAATAAATAGGAAGCTGCAGTAGTCATGTTAGTGGAAGAGAGATATGCGTGTGAGTGGCAGGTCTTCATTTAAAATGAAAGGCATTGTGGGAGATGTCCGGGGCTGTTGGATTCATGTGACCCACCAAGACCCTCTTCTGATGGCTGTGGAATCTGCATCTTTTAATATTACTTTTGTGGCAAAAACTACAAAATAAAAATCACCATCTTAGTTATTTTTAAGTGTATAGTTCAATAGTGTTGAGTATATTCACATTGTTGTGCAACAGATTGCTAGAACTTTTTCTTCTTGCTAAACCCTGTACCTATTGGATAACAGCTAATGATCCTTCCTTCCTCCAGCTCTTGGCAACCACCATTCCATTTTCTGTTTCTATGAATTTGACTACTTTAAATGCTTCATATAAATGTAAACACAAGGTATATTTCTCTTTCTTTTTCTAATTGAGTGAATTGCTCTAGGTCACAGAACTAGTTACTAACAGGGATGAAGCAGGGCTCTGACTTCTAACTCTTCCTATTTTCCTTTTTTTTAGTATAGTGAAGAACAAGTTTCCTGCCTAAGGCCAAACAGGCATTTTGGCTTGAGTGTCTGCACACTTCACTCCCAGGGTTAGGTGATCTCTAAGTTCTGGTAGAGCTCTATCTTTCAGTTTCTACAGGTTTCCAAACTCTATAGGTGAGGTTGACAGTTTGAAAAAAACAGAAACTGGAAGTGCTGCTGGGTAGCTGTTGTTTTGATGTGGTGTCTTGTGTGGTGACAACATGGAGATTTTCCTTGGGCCTCTTTTGGTCTTCCTTCTCAGACTCCTTAGTGGCCCCCCTTTTCATTAATTCCTTAAATGTTAGTATTCTCTAGGGCTTTATCTTCACCTTCAATCTTTTCCTGAGTCCCCAAACTATATATTACAATTGCTTACTTTACAATATCTTCTGGATGTCTTATAGACCCCTCCAAATCAATGTATCTTAGATGTGTTTCATCTTTTTTGAAAACTGTTCCTTCTCCTATGGTCTGTATCACAATAAAGTTACATCACCATTCACTCAATCACCCAAATAAAAATTTTGGACTTGAGACTCCTCTCTCATCTTCCACTTCTTTGAATTTGACATGATTCCCAAATTCCTGGCCCAGACCCCATTCTTCAGCTACAAATCCATAAATCCAACTGTCCACTTAACATTTCCACTGAGGTGATTGACAGGTATTCCATATTCAATAAGTCAAAAACAGAATTGTTAATTTATCCCCTTATAAAATTTTCATCATCGTGGGATGAGGGAGAAGGAAGACACAAGTATAAGAGTCAGGTTTTTTAGACCCTTCTGTTTAGAGTTGCTGTTCACTGAAAAGGGGAAGATTGGGGAAAGAGCAGGTTTATTGGTATAGTGAGGCTAGAGGCAGAGATTTAGAGGCTCAGTTTAATTTGAGATCCAAGTGGAGATGTCAGATAAGCAATTGTATACATGAGCCTAGAATTAGGACAGAGGTTTGGGCTAAAAAAATAAATTTGAGAATAATCTTTGTAAATATTTTTTCTTTTTGCTAGATGAGATCAACTATAGAGAAAATGGAGAACAGAGAAGAGGGTTCAGGACTTAATTCTAAGTTATGCCAACATTTATAAATTGGAAAGAGGAGAGAAATTAGCCTGATATAGAGGAAAGTGAGGCCAGAGACATAATAGAAAATTCTGGGGAAGGAGGTATCTCATAAGCCAAGGGAGGAGAGAATTTCATGAAACAAGGAGCAGTCACTGGGTCAAATGCTGCTGAGACATTGAGTGAGACCTTGAGGACTGAAAATTAACCATTAGATTTAACAAAACCAAGAAGGGATGGAAAACAGCATGGATATAGATACTAAGGCAGGAAAGCCTGGTCCCTAAGGGGAATAGGAATTAATTAAATTTACCTCAAGTATAGAGTATATAAAGGGGGTGATGTGTAAATAAAATTGTAAATGTTGATTCAGAACCAGACAGGAGAAGGCTAGGGATGTCAAGCTAAGGTATTTTATTTTGTAGGTGGCATGGGACATGGTGAAGGCATAAAGAAGTATTGGAACAGAGAGTGGCATGATAAGACATGCAGTTTCAGAAGACGTATTTGGAGGCAGATCATGAGGGTTTGTTTTCCTCTGAAGAGGGAAAGGGAGTAAAAATCTCTCTTCCATTTGGACAGATAATAAACAAACAATAAAAAGTTGCATTGAAAAATCTGTTCAGCTGAAACCGGTTTGGCTCAGTGAATAGAGCGTCAGCCTGTGGACTGAAAGGTCCCAGGTTCAATTCTCATCAAGGGCATGTACCTTGGTTGCGGGCACATCTCCAGTGTGGGGCGTGCAGGAGGCAGCTGATCGATATCTCTCTCTCATCGATGTTTCTAGCTCTCTGTCCCTCTCCCTTCCTCTCTGTAAAAAATCAATAATATATATATATATATATATATATATATATATATATATATATATATATATATTTAAAAGAAAAATCTGTTCAAATATTTGGCAAAACAGGTGGGGTTTTATCTTTTCACTGTTCTACAGAGTTTTGGTATAGCCACAGAATATTAGGTGAGTGCTGGGAAACATCCTGGCTTTTAATGTTTTTAAGCAGTAGTTTAGTGGGTCAGACAGACAGATCTCTTCTATTTCTGGGCCTAGATCTGATGGAGAGCATCCAGACACTAAGTTCCTCGGCAACATTATATATATTGGCACTGAAGTCCTTATTTTAACTTTCCTTGATCTTTCTGTTTACAATCACATATTTCAGGTCCTTAAACCCAGGATAGTTATTACAGCCAAATTACAATAGCAATTTTCCCCAAGATACTGACTTCATTTTACAAATGGCACACTCATAATTATATTATTTTTGTGCATGACCATAAAATACTGAGTCATCTAATATGTCACTGAAAAGGGGTACATTCTAGAGAATTTAAAATAAATTGATGAAAAAGTTAAATGCCATCATCATCATCATCATCATCACCACCACCATTACTAGAGGCCCAGTGCATGAAATTCGTGCATGGGGCTGTGGGGGGGGGGGTCACCTCAACCCAGCCTGCACCCTCTCACAGATTGGGCCTAAACCAGCAGTTGGATATTCCTCTTGCAATCTGGGACCGCTGACTCCTAACTGCTCTCCTGCCTGCCTAATTGTCCCTAACCACTCTGCCTGTCTGATCACCGCTAACAACTTGCCTGGTTGCCTGATTTAATCCCTAAAACTCAAGCTTCTTCTTTTTTATTTTTAATATTTAAATTTCTTCTTTATTTTTTATTTTAAAAGTCAAGCTTCTTGAGAACATGAGACATTTAACATTACTGTGTATTCCTTACAGCGAGCTAAACATGGTAAACACATCAAATACTTAATATTTATGGCCTTCTATGCAAACACTTTCCAGCCAGGAATGTTTTAATAGGCAGCCTCTAAAAACTAGAACTGGAAAACCTAAAAGTAGAGTGCTCAGATTTCAGGCATCAAGTGCTATTAGAAGGATTTCTATCCCAATTAAACTTTAATTCAAACTTTCCTGCACAGTTTCTTATTTGTAACTATCCAATTTTCTTTTTTTGAGTTCAATGTTTTATATCCACATCAATATCAATGTACTATATAAAACCCACCTGCCAAACTAGCTGGGAAGGCAGGAGGGGCGGCGTCTATGGCAGCATAGAAAACTGGGGTTCTTCTCCCAAAAGAGGAGAAAAGGGGTTTATAGTCAGGGAAACAAAATCAGAACCCAACATGATCAAGAAGAAGTCTTGAAACTGCATGGAGTGGAGGTGCTGTGGGCAGCATGCATCTAGGCTGGCCCAGCAGTACTTGCAGCAGCCTCCATTCCTGGGAAGCCTGGGATCAGATAGGGCCCAGATCTTGAGGTTATAGATACAGAGGCAGTAAAGCATCAAACAGACTGTCAAATTATGGCAGGAAGATTAAGGAGAGGTGGAGTAGATAAGAGATCAATGAAAGGACTTGTATGCATGCATATAAGCATAACCAATGAACATAGACACTGGGGGGTTGGGGTATGCCTGGAAGGGAGTGGGGGGAAATGGGGAGATATGTATATATGTAACCCCATAAAAAAAAAAAGAATTGTGCAAATATGCCCAACTGGTGTGGTTCTTTGGTTGAGCAACAATTTATGAACCAGGAAATCACAATTAGAATCTCTCTCCCTCAGGGCACAAGCCTAGGTTGTGGAGTCAATCTTCATAGAGAAATGTGCAGGAGACAGCCTATCCATGATGCTCTCTCATCATTGATGTTTCTCTCTCTTCCTCCCCCCTTCTCAATAAAAAATACGTTTTAAAAAAGAATTGTGCAAATAAGAACTGTCTGGAAATCTTGATTTATAACCAGGCCCATTATTGCTGAGCACTGCATATAAAGCTGCTACTATATTTCTATCATTCAGAGGAGATTGCAGAAATCCAATAAAAGCACTTTGTTCCTCCTGACAATGGCCTGGCAACAGCCTGGTTAACACAGTCCATCCAGATGTGTTTGTTTATGCTATAACAGTTTTTGTATTCTAATTTTTAGTTTGTCCTTATTAAGAAAAATGGGATTTACTTGAGAATAACATTTATGCAGTTTGAGTAAATTATTACTGAGTTCATTAAATAGTTCTTTTAGACATTTCAACTAATTATACCATTATTTTACAATGGGGTTCAGTTTAATTTTCAGTTCTCTTTATATTCTTCAATTAAGCTATACCCTTACTGAACAGTATTCTAAAACTGTATCATTATTCCTGAGTTGTGCTCAGGACCTTCTTACAACTTTGTATTAAAGGATTTTATAAATAACAGACATATGAAACTCATTGCTAAGTTTACTGTGGAGATGTTTTTTCCCCTTTGAGGATGTTTTTCAGTATATTTCACAGTATCATTTTTATGAGGACACACAGGAGAAATTTGCATCTTGTCTTAGAACTAGAATAAACACGTTCCTCCAAAATAGCTGATTTTCTTTCGTCTTATGAATACAGTGAATAACAAATTTTATTATGATTTTTCTCTTGATGCTGGTTTCTAGAAAGCTTAGAGACAAATGCATGATCTACCTTCAGTGGCGATAACAAATGTATTTGTGTACTTTATACTCCTGGCTCCATCTTCTTTTCTAAATTTATTTACCTTTGCTTCCCTTTTCTCCCCAATTTTAAATTTACTTTATCTTGTTAAATAATGTGAATCTTTCTTCCGCACCTCAAATGTTTTCTGGAACTACATTTGAATGCAAATAAAATAATAAATCACAAATGTTGCTGACATGGAAAGAAATAAGAGTCAGTTTGTTAACCAAACAGGACAACATGGTCATTACTTTGAAGCCACAGGTGGAGATTATTTTAACCAAAATAGTATCATTTAGCTTTTCATCCCTAGCCCCTCAAAACCACTCTATGGGCCTCTGCACATCTGGTTTCCAATAATGTAAGACAGTTTGCAAAAACTAAGCCCATCCTCAAAAAATGAAGATGTGCAGCCTTTGAGTAGATTAGAGGGTTGGGCTTCAGGTTCCGTAGTTTCCCAGGTGTTCATATACTTTAGATCCTATCTGCAGAATGCATGTCCTCCCAAGTGGTCAGCATAGCAAAAAGCACATTTATGTCAGTGGTGAAGGTTTGATATTCCCTTTCTTTAGGATAAGAAAATGTAATAATGACAGCTGCTCTGGTAGAAGACCTGCGACCACAGCTCCAGACATCAAGACTCCAGGCATCCCAGCTACAGATTTTTGTGTGTCACAAAACCAATCCCCCTCCCCCACCACTGCCTCTGTGGCAACAAATAGGAACTACCAAATCCTGGCCGCACAATAGGGCTTTTTGCACACACACAGCAGTGACATCTCTACCTGACTTTAAGCTTTGGTGTCGGACATGGGAAGTTTGTTTCCTGCGAGCAAGCTCCATGCTAATGCAGGGAGACTGCTGAATTTGACCCTTGGTGTGCATTCTGGGGGAAATGTTTTCTGCAACCAGATCCTCTGCCCTTGCAGGGCAGGTAGATAGCGCTGCATTTGAGCCTGGATGTGTGAAATAGGGGAATGTGTCTCCTGCAACTAGGCTCCACACCCAGGCAGGGAGACTGTGCTGAATTTGAGCTGAGGTACGCAACCTTAGAGAGATTGTTTTCCATGACCAAATCCTGCACCCACGAGGGAAGACAGCACTGAAATTGAGCCTGGAGGAATGGACCCTGGGGAGTTTGTTTCCCATGACCAGACTCTGCACTCAAGCAGGGAGTCTGCACTGAATTTGAACCTGAATGTGATAACTTGGGGAGTTTGTTCCCCAAGACCAGACCACATGAACACACAAAGGGGAAGTGCTGAATTTGAGCCTAGGTGCATGGACACAAGGAATTTGTTTCCTGTACACCCATGGGACCAGAACCCACACCCACACTGAGCAGCTGTTACTTGACTTTGATTCAGGGCAAATGCACACAGAGGCTGTGTTCTATAGAGAAAGAGAGGACCTCCTGCCAACACAATGCTACTGTGAAATCAAATCTCCCAAGCAGATCGGGGACCCTGAATCTCCACACAAGAGGCAGCAATGAGCACCAATGACTAGACTCTGTTTCTCATTACATGCAATTGGGATTCCTGATTCCCAGTACATTCACACTAAGAGCCAGTGACTCCAATTCTTGGCACATGCGCATACAGGGACCTGATTCTTGGTGCAAGATAGCACCAAGCAACAGAGACTCTGATACTCAGTGCAGACACAGGGAGCATCTGATTCCTGATATGCACTAGGGTACTTTGATATTTGGCACACCCCAGCAGGTTCTCTGTTTCAATGTGATGCAGCCAGGGCCCCAGATTCTAGGTGCACATATGAGGCCACACTAAGTGTCTGAGACTCTGACTGGGGTGAGCATGGCTCCTACCACCTCATAGCAGCCACACATTGTGCTGTCAGTAACACTTGGGAGTGCAAAATTCCCACTGCATATGGCTCAGGCCCCTGCAACTCAACATTTGAACCCTCTGGTGATAATCAGAATGGGGAGATGATAAAACAATCCTCATAGAAAAGAAAAAGGGGAATCACCAAGAAAGGAAATAAATGAAAATGGAAGCATGTAACATAACAGAAAAAGAATTAGGAGTAATCCAGTGCATCATACACTGGATGCACAAGAAAATTAACAACCTATGCAAAAATCAAGAAGAAATGAAAAATGATATAGCTACATTCAAAAACACCATGGAAGGCTTCAACAGTAGACTGGAAGAAGCAGAAGACCGAATTAATGAATTAGAAGATAAAGTGTAAAAACAAGCCCAATCAGAACAGCATCTAGAGAAAAAAAAATAAATAGCAGGAAGAGAGCCTAAGGGAGCTTTGGTACAATGCAAAACGAAATAACATATGTATAACAGGACTGCCAGAAGGACAAGATGAGTAGCAAGGAATAAAAAATTTATTTGATGAAATAATGACAGAAAACTTCCCTGATATCAGGAAGAAAAAAGTTACACAAGTACAGAAAGTCCTAAACAAGATGAATCCTAAAAGACCCACATCAAGATACACCACAATTACAATGGCAAATGTTAGAAACAGAGAGTGAATCTTAAATGCTCTAAAAGAGAGGCAGAGAGTTACCTATAAAGAATCCTCCACCAGGTTATCAAATTATTTCTCAACAGAAACACATAAAGCTAGAATGAATGGAAGGAGATACACAAAGTGATGCAAAGCAAGGGTCTGAATCCAAGAATAACTCCCCTAAATTTCCAAGCACTTCTCCCTTTTCACAGTCCAAACTCACCTCGTATGAGTTTCGGCTGGATCTGGGGTTTAGTGTCACAGGATAAGGGGTTCAGTGCTGTTGAGAATATCCATCTCCCTCCCACCAGAGAAAGCCAGCCAGGTTCTCCGGAACCCGCTCTCTCCATGTGCGCTTCTCTGTACCTCAGCTTTTTGCAGCTCCTCTGGGTTTCTGTGAGCCCCTCTCTTTCCTTCTAGTTGTAGAATTTCCACTCAGCCAGCTTTCATTTGGTTCTGGATGATGTCCATTCTGTCTTTTAGTTGTAGTTTTGAAATTGTTGTGCGAGGCACCAGTGTAGGTGTTTACCTATACCGCCATCTTGGATTCTTCTCAGAGTCATATAAATTGACACAGAAAAAAACATTTTACAAAATTCAACACCTATTTGTGATAAAAAACCCTCAACAAGGTGGGAATAGAAGGATCATACCTCAACATCATAAAAGCCACATATGACAAACCTGCAGCCAACATCAAACTCAATGGGCAAAAACTAAAACCATTTCTCCTAAGAATAGGAACAAGACAGCGAGGCCCACTATCACCACTCTTATTCAACATAGTACTGGAAGTGCTAGTCATTTTAAACAGATGAAAAGAAGAAATAAAAGGGATCCCAATCAGAAAAGAAGTAAAACTGTCCTTATTTGCAGATGACATGATACTATACATAAAAAACCCTAAAAATTCCATCAAAAAATTATTAGACTTAAATGAATTCGGCAATGTAGCAGGGTACAAAATTAACAATAAGAAATCTATGGCATTTCTATACACCAATAGTGACCTTAAAAAAAGAGAGACTAAAAAAGTAATCCCATTTAGAACCGCACCAAAAACAAAAACAAAAAAATACACAGGAATAAACTTAACTAAGGAGGTAAAAGACATATATGCAAAAAGCAACCAGACACTGAAAAAATAGATAGAAGAAGACATAAACAGATGGAAGAATATATTGTGTTCATGGATTGGTAAAATCAACATCATAAAAATGTCCATACTACTCAAAGCAATCTATAGATTCAATGCACTCCCCATTAAAATACCAATGTTAGGTTTCACAGACCTAGAATGAACTCTCCAAAAATTTATTTGGAATAAAAAAGACCCCGAATAGCCACAGCAACCCTGAGAAAGAAGAACAAAGTAGGTGGGGTTTCAATACCAAGTATCAAGCTGTATTACAAAGCCACTGTTCTGAAAACAGCATGGTACTGGCACAAGAACAGATATATAGATCAACGGAATAGAATAGAGTACCCAGAAATTTATCCAAACCATTATGCTCAATTAATATTTGATAAAGGAGGCATGAACATACAATGGAGTCAAGACAGTCTCTTTAGTAAATGGTGTTGGGAAAATTGGGCAGATACATGCAAAAAAAAAAAAATGAAACTACACCACCAAGTTACACCATACACAAAAATAAACTAAAAATGGATAAAGGACTTAAACATAAGATGGGAAACCATAAAAATACTAGAGGAATCCATAGGCAGCCAGATCTCAGACATATGCCAAAGGAACTTCTTCTCTGATACTGCTCCTAATGTAATGAAAAAATAAAGAGAAAATAAACAAATGGGACTACCTTAAAATAAAAAGCTTTTGTCCAGCAAAAGAAACCATCAACAAAACAACAAGAAAAACCCACTGTATGGGAGAACATATTTGCCAATGTTATCACTGATAAGAATTTAATCTCCAACATTTATAGGGAACAGCTTAACAAAAAAAGATAAACAACCCAATCAAAAAAAGGGCGACAGACCTAAATAGAAACTTTTCTAAAGAAGTCACAAAGAAGGCCAAGAGACATATGAAAACATGGTAAAAGTCACTAATAATCTAAGAGATACAAATCAAAACGACAATGCAGTACCATCTCACACCTGTCAGAATGGCAATCATTAACAAATCAACAAATGGCTGGTGAGCATGCAGAGAAAAAGGAACCCTCATGCACTGGTAGTGGGAATGCAGATCGGTGCAGCCACTGTGGAGAACAGTATAGTGTTTCTTCAAAAAACTAAATATGGAACTCCCTTTGACCCAGTGATCTCACTTCTAGGAATACATCCTAAGAATCTAGAAACATCAATTAGTAAGGATATATGCACCTCTATGTTCATAGCAGCACAATTTACAATAGCTAAGATCTGGAAACAACCTAAATGCCCATCAGCAGATGAGTGGATTAAAATGTTGTGGTACACCTGCACAATGGAATACCATGCTGCACTAAAAAAGAAGGAAATTTCTACCATGACTCCAGGATATGGATGGAACTGATAAGCATTATGCTAAGTGAAATAAGTCAGTCTATTGGAAATAATGAACAACTTAAACTGATGAACAAAAGAGATCCAGAGACTAACTGTCAAACCTTAGAGGGAAGGTAGGGGAGTGTGTGGGTTTAGGAGGTGAGTGAGATCAATGAAAGGACTTGTAAGCATGCATATAAGCCTATCCAGTGGTCACACACAACAGGGGAGTGGATGTATGAGTAGGTGGGGTTTGGGAAGGTAATGGGAGGATGAGGACAAATATGTAGTACCTTAATCAATAAAGAAATTAAAAAATTAAAAAATGTATAATAACTTTATTGCCCTTTTCCCTATTATAAAAGAAGTCCATATTCATTGTGGAAATTTTAGAAAAATTCAATCTCAAGGAGGAATAAAATATTACAATAATCCTATTCAGAGATAGTCCCTGCTAACATTTTGGTGGTTATTTTCCCAGTCATTTTTCTAGACATAACACACTTCCTCAAATATCCATCTATTGTTAAGTCCTCTCAATAATACTTTTAAAATTTGTTATATTTGATTTCTACTTCCACTGTTATTACTATGATCCAAACTTCTCCTCTTTATTTGTACAACTGCAATGGCTTCATAACGGGGATCCTCACCTCCACGCTTACCCTTCTCCAAATCATTTTCTCCCCTGTGGTCATTGTGGCCTTTTTGGAATAGAAATAAAATCACTGCCCGCCCCCCACATTCTTTTCCTTAAAGACCCTCTTAAATACAATTAATATTTTTAGGATAAAGGCAAAAATGTAATGGCCTACAAGCATCTCATGATCTGTCTCATTTTCCCCTATGTTGGAATCTGAATAATACCTTCCCTACCTGCCTTGGTTTGGTAGAATTTTCTCAAATTGAGAACAAAGGGAGAACACAGTTGAAATTGACGGACTCCAAAATTTACTGTCAAAGTTGTGACTTGCTCCCACACCTCTTCTAAGTTCTCCTCTTCGGAGCCCTCACTGGCCTTCCTGTTGTACCTTACTGGTCTCCACGTTACTTCAACCCATTTCCTGACATGACTCCAGACTTATGTACTATTTTTGGCCTCTGACATCTAAATTCTCTAATTTGCTTATTGGCACTTGGCGTTTCTTTCCTAGAAGTTCACAGAAACCTTTGGAAGGCAATGTGATTCACAAAATTTAAGGAATGGAGTTGAATATTCATATAATAAGCTGCTCAGTTATAAAAATGAATGAAATACTAATACATGCAATAGCATAGACACAACTCAAAGATATTTTGATTAAAAGGAGAAAGACAAAAGATTACAGACTCTATTGTTCCATTTATAAGAAGTTCTAGAATAAGTAAAGGTCATCTGTGGTGAAAAAAATCATAACAGTGGTGCCTCTAGTAGATCAATAAGGATTGATTAGGACAGAGCATAAAGAAACTTACTAAGGTGATAAAAATATTTTATACTTTGTTAGTAGTTTGGGTTATATAGGTCTACGCCTTTGTCAAAGCCCATTGTATAGTACTCTTAAGAAGTTTGCATTGTATCTTTTACAAATTTTAACCTAAAGGAAAGAGCCATAAACAAATGATAAACTCTACTTAAAAATGCATGCTGTAGTGTTTAGGGGTGAAGTATACTTATGTTTACAATTCCCTCCCTCCCTCCCTCCCTCCCTCCCTCCCTTCCTTCCTTCCTTCCTTCCTTCCTTCCTTCCTTCCTTCCTTCCTTCCTTCCTTCCATGTTTTTTTTATTTTTTATTTATTTCAGAGAGTGAAAGGGAGAGCAAGAGAGATAGAAACATCAGTAAGAAACACTGATTGGCTGCCTCGTACATGCCCCCCTAATGGGGATAGAGCCAGTAGCCTGGACATATGACCTGACTGGCAATCGAACTACAACCTGGTGCATGGGGCAACGCTCAACCAACTGAGCCACACCAGCCAGGCTATAATTTACTTTGAAATATATCCAAATGAGATAGATTAATCAACAAATAGAGATGTAATAACGAAAATACAAGGTGTTTGTTGCATAATATGGGTGATGCATATATGTGTGTGTTCATTGTACTATTCTTTCAATTTAAAAAAATTTTTATAATATAAAAATTGAGGAGATGCTCTAGATTAAAAACCTCTCTGCATTATGAATT
This sequence comes from Lasiurus borealis, assembly GCA_004026805.1. Classification (NCBI taxonomy): domain Eukaryota; kingdom Metazoa; phylum Chordata; class Mammalia; order Chiroptera; family Vespertilionidae; genus Lasiurus; species Lasiurus borealis. The sequence goes on along the minus strand of PVJN01029329.1, from coordinate 248 downwards.
TTTTTTTGTAAAGTAAATAATTATTAGCTACTGGAAGTGATTTCCATATAATCTTTCTGTTTTAGAGTATAAAGAACTATTTGAAAGTAAGTTTACCTCTAATGGGTATATAGGTAAGAAATATGGTCTTAATAGAATTCTTATACCAGTGTCGGGATTCTGGGAAACAGGGAGGTATTTTGCCAATAAATAGGGAACAGAAAATAAGGTGTGTGTGTGTGTGTGTGTGTGTGTGTGTGTGTGTGTGT
>PVJN01029328.1:0-26523 GCA_004026805.1 Lasiurus borealis | reverse complement strand
CCATTTTCCTTGGTGAATTTTCCTTCCTTCGCTCTTAGGCGAATAATACCTTCTCCTCCAGACGTCCCCGGTCAGGCGCCAGATGTGGGAACCTCTTTCCACGTCCCGCATGGTTCAGGGTTCGGGTTCTGAAGGAGGCTGCACGCAAATGAAATGAGAGACTAGAAAACATTAATTTGGTGATATTGGGGGGCCAGGTAGGAGCCTTCCTCTAGTGGAAAGGACTACCCTTTGCTCTGGCCTTTTTCTCCCTTTTATTAAGGCTTTGGGACACACCCCTAGCCTTTAGGCAGGAAATAACAAAAACAGAAATTAACATGATACAAACAGATAGAGGTTGCTTCAACCAATAATGTTTCAACTAAACAGTGAGTAATCAGCTCTGACCTTTCAGAGCAATTAAGGTTGACCAGCCTTCTGGCTTCCCGTTTACATCCACCTAGTGAGAACAATTACATCCACCTAGTGAGAACAATATTTGGTCTCCGACAATAGGCAAAGCCTCTTCACATTCAAGAAGATAGAAATCATATCTCAGATCACAGTGACATAAAACTGGAAATCAACTACCATAAAAACAATCTAAAGAAATCAAACACATGGAGACTAAACAGCATGCTATTAAACAATGACTGGGTAACCAGAGAGATCAAGGAAGAAGTAAGAAATACCATGGCAACAAATGACAATGAAAACACAACAATCCAAAATCCATAGGACACAGCAAAAGCAGTCTTGAGAGGGAAGTTCATAGCTCTACTGAAAACAAAAAACAAAACAAAACAAAAAAAAAAAACAAGAAACAATGGTAATAAATTACTTAACCCTACAATTCAAAGAGTTAGAGAGCAACAAGAAAAGCCCACTGTAAGCAGAAGAAAGGAATTATTAAAGATCAGACTGGAGATAATGACATGGAGACTTAAAGAAGCAATACAAAAGATCAACAAAACCAAGTGCTTTTTCTTTGAAAGGATAAACAAGATTGATGAACCTCTAGCCAGGCTCACCAAGAAGCAAAGAGAGAGGATCTATATAAAAAAATCAGAAATGAAAGAGGTGAAATAACAACAGACCCCACCGAAATACAAAGGATTGTTACAAAATACTATGAACAATAATTCTATTCTAACAAACTGGACAACCTGGAGGAAATGGACATATTCCTAGAAAAATATAACCTTCCAAAACTAAATCAGGAATAATATAAACATCTCTTTTTATTTAATCAATCTTTATTTTTCAGATTATTACAGTTGTTCAGTTGTTCCTCTTTTTTCTTCCAATAGCTCTCCTCTACCCAACTCCCACCCTCCCTCTGCCCTTACCTCCCCTCACATTGTCCTCATCCAGTTTCTCCCTACAACCTTCTCACCCCTTTCCTCCTGAGAATTGTCAGTCCACTCCCTTTCTCTGCCCCTGATTCTATTACATTCACCATTTATTCTCTTCATCAGAATTTTTATTCAGTTGATTTTTAGGTTCACTTGTTGATAGATATGTATTTGTTGTTCATAATTTTTACCTTTACCTTTTTCTTCTTCCTCTTCTTAAAGAAAACCTTTAAGCACCCTGGTTCAGTGGTAATGAACTCTTTAGCTTTTTCTTATCTGTGAAGCTCTTTATCTGCCTTTCAATTCTGAATGAAATTGCTGGGTAGAGTAATCTTGGTTGTAGGTTCTTGCTACTCATCACTTTTAATATTTCTTGCCACTTCTGTCTGGGCTGCATAGTTTCTGTTGAAAAATCAGCTGACAATCGTATGGGTGCTCCTTTTTATGTAATTAACTGTTTTTCTCTTGCTGCTTTTAATATTCTCTCTTTATTTTTTGCTCTTGGCATTCTAATGATGAGGTTTCTTGGTGTGGTCCTCTTTGAATTATTTTGTTTGGGATTCTGTGCACTTCCTGGACTTGTAAGTCTATTTCTTTCACCAGGAAGTTTTCAATCATTATTTCTTTAAATAGGTTTCAGTATCTTGCTCTCTCTCTTCTTGCACCCCCATAATTCTGATGTTGGTATGCTTGAAGTTGTCCCAGAGGTTCCTTACATTATCTTCACATTTTTGGATTCTTTTTTCTTTTTTCTTTTCCAGTGTAGTGTTTTTTGCTTCCTTGCATTTTAAATCTTTGACTTGATTCTTGTGTTCCTCTAGTCTGCTGTTAGGTTTCTGTATATTTTTTATTTCAGTCAGTGTATGCTTAATTTCTAGTTGGTCCTTTTTTTATCTACTCTTGCGTCTCGCTAAAATTATCCATCTTTTCAGGGAAATTCTTGAAAAATCTTATAACCATGGTTTTGAACTCTATATCTAGTTGTTTGTTTTCCTCCACACCTTTTGTTTGTGGTCTGTTCCTTTGTCTCTACATTTTTGTTGCTTCCCTGAATTGGTAGAGTAGCTTTGTGTGCTAGGTGTCCTATATGGCCCAATAGCTTTGCCTCCCCAGTTACCTGAGGTAGACTCTCTTGGTGCACCCCTTTGTGGACTATATGTACAGCCTTGTTGTAGTTAAGTCTTGATTGTTGTTGGTATCACTGGTAGGAATTGACCTCCAAGCCCATTGATTGTGAGGATCAGTTGTGTTTATGCTGGGAGAACTTCTGTGCTGGAGTCAGCCGTATGATACAGGACTTGCAAAATTGCAAAAGCCTCTGTGTTCAGTTTGAATGGGACAAAGTCTCAGGGCTGAGCAGAGACAGCCTTGGCTTCCCTTCAGCCCCGTCCTATGTGGCCCCTGGATCTCAGTGTCTCTGGGTAATTGCTGCAGCCCTCTCTGTGCACCTTGCTCACATGTGCACCTCCAGACCTCTGCCTTTCATGGATCCCCTGAGTTTCTGTGTGCCCTGGGGACCCGTATGAGTCTGGGTCCCCAGGATCTCACCCGAAACTGGGATTCAGTGCAGTCGGAAGTGGAGTTCAGCACAGTTAGGAGGGTCTGTCTCCCTCCCACTAGAGAAAGCCAGTGGCACAATCAGCAGTCAGCCCTCTGTGTGCACACTCACATTCGTGCACCTCCAGACCTCTGCCTTTTTGTCGCTCCCCTAAGTTTCCATTCACTGCTTCCTTTTCACAGCAGTCCAGACTCCCCCTGTATGAGTCTTGCCTGGAACTGAGGTTCATTGCAGTCAGATCTAGTATTCAGTGCAGTCAGAAGTTTCCATCTCCTCCCGCTAGAGAACACCAGCCAGACACCCACCACCCATCCTCTCCACTCGCGTTTCTGTACCTCAGGTTTTTGCAGCTCCTCTGAGTCTCTCTGGCCCCTCCTTTTCTTCTCTTTGTAGAATTTCCACTCGGCCAGTTTTCCTGTGGTTTTGGATGATGCTCTTTCTGTCTTTTAGTTGTAGTTTTGGAATTGTTGTGCAAGGCAGCAATTTAGGTGTTTACCTCTGCCGCCATCTTGGTTTCTCCTGAATATAAACATCTAAATACGCCAATAACTATGGAAGAAATTGAAGCAGACAACAAAAAGTTTCCAGTAAACAAAAGCCCAGGGCCAAACAGCTTCACAGGGGAGTTTTAACAAACATTCAAGGAAGAATTAAAACTTATCCTCTTCAGACTTTTTCAAAATATTCAAGAATAAGGAGCACGTCCAAGCTGCTTCTATGAGGTTCGCATCACCCTAATACCAAAACCAGATAAAGACAACACAATGAAAGAGAATTACAGGCCAATATCCCTCATGAACATAGATGCCAAAATCCTCAACAGAATTCTAACAAATCGGGGAATCCAAGATGGCGGCATAGGTAAACACCTACACTGCTGCCTTGCACAACAATTTCAAAACCACAACCAAAAGACAGAACAGACATCATTCAGAACCACAGGAAAGCTGGCTGAGTGGAAATTCTACAACTAGAAGGAAAGAGAAGGGCTCACAGAGATCCAGAGGAGCTGCAAAAAGCTAAGGTATGGAGATGTGAGCGTGGAAAGAGCGGGTGCCAGAGAACCTGGCTGGCTTTCTCTGGCGTGAGGGAGATGGAGACTCTCAAAGGCATTGAACCCCTTATCCTACGACACTAAACCCCAGATCCAGCCGAAACTCATACGGGGGAAGTTTGGACTGTGAAAAGGGAGAAGTGCATGGAAATTTAGAAGAGTTGCAAAAGATCAGAAGTCTGGTGACGCGCACTGCACTGTGCACAGAGGACTGGCTTTTGATTGTTCCACTGGCTTTCACGAGTGGGTGGGAGACAGACCCTCCCAACTATACCACTCCTAACTTCACTAAATCCCAGTTTTGGGAGAAACCCTGGGGACCCAGACTCATATGGTCCCTAGTGCAGGGGAGCCAGAAAGGCAGCAGTTTAGAGGCACTGCAAGCACATGCACACAACTGAATAAGCAAGAAGAAAAAAGAATCCAAAAATGTGAAGATAATGTAAGGAGACTCTGGGACAGCTTCAAGCATACCAACATCAGAATTGTGGGGGTGCCAGAAGAAGAGAGAGAGCAAGATACTGAAAACCTACTTAAAGAAATAATGACTGAAAACTTCCCACATCTGGTAAAAGAAATGGACTTACAAGTCCAGGAAATACACAGAACCCCATATAAAAGGAATCCAAAGAAGACTACACCGAGATACATCATAATTAAAATATCAATGGCAAAAGACAAAGAGAGAATATTAAAAGCAGCAAGAGAAAAACAGTTCATTATCTACAAGGGAGCACCCATAGGACTGTCAGCTGATTTCTCAACAGATACGATGCACGCCAGACGGGAGTGGCAAGAAATTTTCAACATGATGAATAGCAAGAACCTACAACCAAGAATAATCTATCCAGCAAAGCTATCATTCAGAGTTGAAGGGCAGATAAAGAGCTTCACAGAGAAGAAAAAGCTAAAGGAGTTCATCAACTCCAAACCAGTATTATATGAAATACTGAAAGGTACTCTTTTAGAAGAGGAAGAAGAAAAAGGTAAAAGATAAAAAATTATGAACAACAAATACATATCTATCAACAAGTGAATCTGAAAATTAAGGGAATTGAAGATTTGATCAACAGAATAAACTGGTGAATATAATAGAATCAGGAGCACAGAAAGGGAGTGGACTGATAATTCTCAGGGGGAAAGGGGTGAGGGGTATACAGGGAGAGACTGGACAAAAATGATACACCTATGGATGAGGTCAACGGGAGGGAGGTAGGGTAGAGGGAAGGGTGGGAGTTGGGTGGAGGGGAGCTATGGAGGGGAAAAAAGAGAAACAAATGTAATAATCTGAATACTAAAGATTTTAAAAAATAAATAAATAAATAAAAATAAAGGAAAAAAAAAGAATTCTAACAAATCAGATCAAGCAGTATATCAGAAAGATCATACACCATTTCCAAGTAGGATATATCCAGGAATGCAAGGATGATACAATATCCACAAATTAATAAATATGATACATCACATAAACCAACTGAGAGATAAAAATCACATATTCATATCAATTGATGCAGAAAAAGCATTTGACAAAATCAAGCACCCTTTCTTTCTTTCTTTTTTAATATATTTTATTGATTTTTTACAGAGAGGAAGGGAGAGGGACAGAGTTAGAAACATCGAGGAGAGAGAGACATCGATCAGCTGCCTCCTGCACACCCCCCACTGGAGATGTGTCCGCAACCAAGGTACATGCCCTTGACCGGAATTGAACCTGGGACCTTTCAGTCCGCAGGTCTACGCTCTATCCACTGAGCCAAACCGGTCTTGGCCAACACCCTTTCTTGATAAAAACTTTCAACAATGTGGGAATAGAAATATCATACCACAACACAATAAAAGCTATATGTGATAAACCCACAGCTAACATCATATTCAATGGGCAAAATCTAAAACCACGTCCTCCAAGAATTGGAACAAGACAGGAATGCTCACTCTGTCAGCAGATGAGTGGATTAAAAAACTGAGGCACATCTACACAATGGAATACTATACTTCTATAAATAAGAAGGAATTCTTACCATTTGCAGCAACCCAGATTGAACTGGAGAGCATTATGCCAAGTTAAATAAGCCAATCAATGAAAGAAAAATACCATCTGATCTCACTCATTTATAGATAATAAAGAACATTGTAAACTGATGAACAAAAAGATAGATACAGAAGCTGTAAAGCATCAAACAGACTGTCAAATTACAGCATGAAGGTTAGGGAGAGGTGGGATAGATAAGAGATCAACCAAAGGACTTGTATGCATGCATATAAACATAACCAATGGACACAAGACACTGAGGGGTAGGGCATGAATGGGAGTGGGGTGGAGGGGCAGTCAGAAGATATGTACACATGTAATTAATAAAAAAAATTGAATCTAAAAATCCAAATAAGTGAACAAGATAAATGAATATTTCATAAAATAGAATCCAAGGCATGGCAATATGGAATAGAATGATGAATCTCAGAGGGAAGAAGCAAAGGGGCTGCTGGAAGAGATTAACCAAATATCGTATACATGCATTATCTAAGGACACAGACAATAGGGTGGTAAAGGCCTGTGGTGGGACTGGAACCAGGTGGAGGGAGAAAGGGAAGATGAGGAGGACATCGGCAATACTCTCAACAATAAAGATTTAAATTTCTTTTAAAAGGATAAATTAAAAACAGAAAGTAACAAGTGTTAGTGAGGATGTGGAGAAATTGGAATCCTTGTGCAATTCTGGTGGAATTGTAAAATGGTACACCTGCTATGAAAAACAACATGACGTTTCCCTTAAAAATACCAAAATAATTACCCTATGATCCAGATATCATACATCTGCACATGTATCCAAAATAACTGAACACAGGGTCTCCGAATGATATTTTGCACAACCAAGTTCATAGCAGCCATAGTCATGCTAGTCAAGAAGAGGCGGGAGGATGCCAAGACCGGTTTAGCCCAGTGGATAGAGCGTAGGCCTGAGGACTGAAAGGTCCCAAGTTGGATTCTGGTCAGGGGCATGTACCTTCTTGCGGGCACAACTCCAGTAGAGGGCATGCAGGAGGCGGCTGATGGATGTCTCTCTCTCATCGATGTTTCTGACTTTCTATCTCTCTCTTCCTCTCTGTAAAAAATCAATAAAATATATATATTTTTTAAAATGAAGAGGCGGGAGGCAATCCAAGTGCTCATCAGCAGGTGGGTGAGCAGCGTGCAGCACCCAGGCAATGACTACTGCTCAGACTTCCCCGGGAAAAAATCCCAGCTACAACATGAAGTGAGCCAGTAACAGAAGGACAAATACTGCATCATTCCACTAATGCGTGTGTGTAAGTAGTCACACTCACTGTCATCCTCCATCCATAGACCCAGCGTCAGGCAGTCTTCCTCTCCGAGGGCGCTACATGGTGACCGACCAGGAGTCCTCCGTCCTCCATCAGCAGTGTCATTCCTGCACTCCTGGGGGCAAGTTACCTACGGCATCGTTTGTGTCACTGGTTGCTAGTCCCTCTCCGTATCCCTCAGATGTGTCCTGGTTGGAGGCCCCCTCTTATTATTATCAGTCTTCTTCGTTGGCTGCCTCCTCCTCCTTGTCCTTGTCTGGGATTGTGAGCATTGCCCATGTTTCTGGAACTTGCTTACTTTCTAAGCCTCCTTGCTTGGGTTCCTGGGTAACTCTTCCTGAAGTATCTGAAATTTGAGTGGTAGTGAGGACTCTTTCCACTGCAAGGGAGGAACGCTGAATTTAAACCGGTTTTTATTTTTTCAGGGTTTTTAGACTCATGCAACTAAAATATCCAGGGCTAGATCTGTCCATCTTCAGGCATAGCAGGGTCCTTGGAGATCATTGTTTTTCATCTCTTTGCTCCGTTTTCCCGGCTGGTGTGACTGGAAGCCCGACTGTGTTTATGAAGCGGCCCTGGCAGCTCGGTGCACAGTCCCACTGCCTCAGTGACCCCCAAAGAACGTAGCCGCTCCTGCCCCAGGGTCCCACCATGTGCTAATAGAGCAGGCTTCAGCCGTGTGCTAGTTCCCTGTGGCTGCCACAGTTCGGAGCAGCTGGGCTGCAACAGCAGTGTATCCCTTGGTCCTGGCGGCTGGAGGCAGTGTGCTGGTGAGCCACCCAGCCCAGACTGAGGCAAACCATCCTGCTTCCTGGGTTCGTGTCCACATCACCCCGGCTTGCCTCGGTCTCACATCGCCTTCTCCCCTTCTGCCTGTCCAATCACCCCTGTGTTTCTTCTACAAGGACGTGCGTGACCACTTTACCTCAAATCCCTTCACTTAGTTACATCTCTAAAGGTCCTTGTCCCACACACCCAGGGTCCTGCACTCAGACATGGCCGTGTCTTTTGGGAGCCGACACTCAACTCGTTGCAGTGAACACACAGGCCATGCAGCCTCACAGGACTCTTGCTGGCACCACTCTGAAATGTGTGATTGAACAAGGGACCCCTCCCTTTTGTTCTGCTCTGGGTCCCATCCATTCCGGCCAGTTCTTGTCCTTAGACTCTGAGAAATCTTTACGCAGGATCTGCCCAGGTCGCTTTCCAGGCCAGCAGCCCAAACTGTGTGTAGCTTTCTCATCCCTGCACCCTCTGTCTTGGATAAAGACTAGGAAGGGAATAGGAGGGACCGTAGAGCATCTCACTTAGGCTATAAGGAAGCCTTCCCACTGGAGGCCACCTTTGAACTGGGATGTGAAGGATGAAGAGTCAGCTGAGAGTTAGCAAAGTGAGCATGTGCTGTGGCAGAGGGAAGAGCATATGCAGAGAAATGGAGGCCAGTACGGACAGCATGTCTGTCCATCTTCCTGTTGCTAGAGGCGGGGCCAGGCTGTCAGGGATGTGGCCACACAGTTGTTCCCACTGGGCTGGAGAAAGCCGGGGGTTAACCAAGGTGGTAGGAGGCAGACAGGCTGTCTAGAATGACACAGTCACTTTCTTTTGTCACTTCCCTCTCCAGTATGTTCTGCCTGGTTGGCCAGAATTGGGCCAAAGCAAAGGTTCCTCTAGTTACTTCCTTTGCCTTCTAAAAGACAGCAGCATCAGCAACAAAACAAAGAACTGGCCAGAATCTCAGCACTTAGTTCGCCAAGACCATCTGCGGGACCCATGTCACTGAGCTGCATTTGTGTTAAGTGGGGAATAAGTGGGGAGACGATGGATACAGCAGGAAGTGGTCCAGAAAGCCCTGGGGAGCCACTTAGATGCATTTTTAGAAATTGGGCTCCTACCTCAATCCTGATATCAAATTAATTCTAGAAAGAGCAAAAATATTAAACTGAAAAAAGAAATGAAGCAAAGCAAAATATACATAAAACAATTAGAATACTGGAACATGGGAGGAAATGCTATACATTGGAAAGGGGAAGGCTTTCTAAGTGAGACACAAATCTAAGAAGTGATAAGACAAAACATTGATACATTTTAATGGGTAAACAAATCTAAATTTCCACAGGGGGAAAAAGATACAAAATCGAAAGACAAATTGTAAATCAGGAAGAATATTCACAACATATGTAACAAAGCATGAGCTAATTTTCCTGATATAAAAATACCTCTTACATATTAATTAGAGGAAGACCAACAACCCAATAGCAAAACAGAGCTGACAAAGGACAAGAATAAGTAGTTTATAAGAACAGAACTTCAAGTAGTATCTAAACATACGAAGTGATACTCAGCCTCACCATTGATTAAAGAAACAGTGAAATAGCAGTGTCCCCCATCACACCAACAAAGATCAAAAGGCTTGACAAGACACTAGGTTTAAGAGGAAGTGTAAACACAGCACCTCACACAGTGTTGGTGTGAGCTCATGTTGGTACAACTTTGGAAGGAAATTATGAAATAGCAATCAGAAATTAAAAATATAAAAGAAAAAAACACCATTGACCCAGGAACTCTAGTTTCAAGACTTTGTCCTGCACATAATCTCAAATATGAGTAAGATGTTTGTTTGCTCACAGTAATTTTATTTGTAGTAGCAAAAATTGGAAATATTTTTCCCAGTCAGTTGGAAAAGGGATGTATAAAAATTTTACATATAAGAAATATTACAGCCGAGACTGGTTTGGCTCAGTGGATAGAGTGTCGGCCTGTGGACTGAGGGGTCCCAGGTTCGATTCCGGGTAGGGGCATGTACCTTGCTTGCAGGCACAACTCCAGTGGGGGGTGTGCAGGAGGCAGCTGATCGATGTCTCTCTCTCCTCGATGTTTCTGACTTTCTATATTTCTCCCTTCCTCTCTGTAAAAAAATAAATAAAAATGTATTTTAAAAAAAAAGAAATATTACAAAGCCATTTTTAAAGTAAGGTGGATTTTATGGGCTCTGATATTTAAAAATTTCCAAGAGATCCTGGTGGGAGCATAAAAGTCTGAATGTTATACACCTACTAGTGACAGAGACAGAGACTGAGATGCGACAGAGAGACAGACAAACAGACAGACACTATGCACAGAATATGTCTGGAAACTTCCATAAGAAAGTGGTAAGAGGCCGAAACCAGTTTGGCTCAGTGGAGAGAGCATTGGCCTGCGGACTGAAAGGTCCCAGGTTTGATTCTGGTCAAGGGCATGTATCCTGGTTGCGGGCACATCCCCTGTAGGGGGCGTGCAGTAGGTGGCTGATCGATGTCTCTCTTTCTCATCGATGTTTCTAACTCTCTATCCCTCTCCCTTCCTCTCTGTAAAAAAAAATAATAATAAAATGAAATATATTAAAAAAAAAAAAAGAAAGTGGTAGGAGTAACTGTCTCTGGGGTCGCAGGTAAAAGAGAAACCTCATTTTCATTATATAGACCATTACTCTTTGAATGTTACCATGTTATTGTTTTCCTATAAAATTTGTAATGAAAAATATTAAGAGGATGAGATGACAGGAGGGGGAGGAAGAAAATAAGAATTAAAATAATTCTTACAAAGAAAAATAATAAAATCCCCTACCCCGAGGGAACTACTGACAAGTATTGTATTCACCTTCTTCCAGAACTGTTCCCATGTTTATACTAATATGGTTAAATCAAATTTTCCTTTAAGTCATGGGTTGTTATACTCTCCCCACTGCTTTCCTTCACCAGCTTGGAACGTTCTTGCCCTCGAAGAGCTTGGGGAAGATCTGGAAAGCAAGACTTCTTGGTTTTTGCTCCAAAAGACTAAGCCCACAAAGGACTATAGAGGGTTTGCAGATCTAGAGGGGAGGAAAAAAAAGACTCAGGAACAAGAGACACTGAAAAAGACCTGTACAGCATGTGGACTTGCAGATCTGCCTCGCTGGGACAGAGAACAAAGCAAGTTAGCAGCATCTACAAATGGAAGTCGGTAGAGGAGGGAGAGGGGAGCAGAGAAGCACGAGGCAGAAAAAAGGAGAAGTTAATGCAGAGCTACATGCTAAAAATACACTGGAGGAGGGAGCTGAGTAATAATGCGATCAGATAAGAAAAGCAAGTACTTTCCATTCATGTGAAGAGCAGGAAAAAGCAGCTGACAGAAAAGACAATGCCAACACACACAGCTTATCCACTGGAGAAAGCATTCTACTTCAAATGCCAATTAAAACAATGAGATGGCATCTTCCCCTATCAGACTGGTGAGCAAGGTGGATGTTAACCTGTGGGGGCGCCTGTGCAGGTGGGGAAAAGGCTCCCCCTTGTGGGCAGAATCACCGTGAAGGTGCATCCTAGACACCAGTCCTTTCAGTCCCTTGCCTGGACCTTTTGCAAGCAGAACTGGATCCCTTGGCAAAATATAAAAATGGCTCTGAATACTGTATTCAGAAAATGTGGAGAAATAACCCCGGCTCATTCCTCGGGTAACTTTTTATTGTTTTACCCGTGGCTTTAACACATAATTCTAAATAACACAATTATGCCGCTATGTCTTGATCTATTGATTTGAAGCTATATTGTCTCCATTGCTATAAAAGAAGTAAATTCAGCTTAACTTCACTCTCCCCTTTCTTGTTTCCTCAGTTTTGTGATATTATTTGTGGTTAATTTCTGCAGTCGATATTCTTTTTTAATCCTCACTCGAGGATATTTTCCCAATGATTTTTACAGAGAGTGGAAGGTAGGACATGGAGGGAGGAGGGGGAGAGACAGAGAGAAACATTGATGTGAGAGAAACACATCCATTGCTTGCCTCCTGCACGAGCCCTGACCAGGGCCCGGGCTGAGAAGGAGCCTGCAACCAAGGTACATGCTCTTGACCGGAATCAAACCCAGGAGCCTTCAGTCTGCAAGCCAGTGCTCTATCCACTGAGCCAAACTGGCCCGGGCAATAAATATTTATTAAGAACCTACACACATAGTAGTCTCTTTTTTCTAGGTGCTCATTGTTCTTATGATTTTGTTAGTTTTATCTTTTTCTTGCCCCTATGAAATAGACTTTATTTTTTCCATCCACAGAAACCATCCTAACTCATATTTTTAATTCAGGTTTTTGCAAGTGACAGAAACTAGGTTGGACAAGCTTTAAAAAGGAGTGGGAAAGCCTTGGCTGGTAGCTCAATTGGTTAGAGCAGTGGTTCTCAACCTTTCTAATGCTTTGACTCTTTAATACAGTTCCTCATGTTATGGTGACCCCCAACCATAAAATTATTTTCGTTGCTACTTCATAACTGTAATTTTGCTACTGTTATGAATCGTAATGTAAATATCTGTGTTTTCTGATGGTCTTAGGCGACCCTTCTAGCGGTTCTCAACCACTGCTGTGGAGCCTAAGACCATCGGAAAATACAGATATTTACATTACAATTCATTAACAGTAACAAAATTACAGTTATGAAGTAGCAATGAAAATAGTTTTATGGTTGGGGGTCACCACAACATGAGGAACTGTATTAAAGGGTCAGGGCATTAGAAAGGTTGAGAACCACTGGGTTAGAGTGTTATTTCTACACGCCAAGGTTGCAGGTTCAATCCCTGGTCAGGGCATATATAAGAATCAATCAATGAATGCATAAATAAGTGGAACAATAGGTTGAATTCCCGCCACCCAAGTCAATAAATAAATTTTTAAAAGAGGGGGAGGGCCGAAACCAGTTGGCTCGGTGGATAGAGCATCGGCCTGCGGACTAAAGGGTCCCAGGTTCGATTCCAGTTAAGGGCATGTACCTTGGTTGCGGGCACATCCTCAGTAGGGGGCGTGCAAGAGGCAGCTGATCGATGTCTCTCTCTCATCAATGTTTCTAACTCTCTATCCCTCTCCCTTCCTCTGTAAAAAATCAATAAAATATATTTAAAAAAAAAAGAGGGGGAGGTGCAAAGCTGGGAAACCCACAGCAAGGATGCAGTGGGTTTCCCAGCTTTGCACCTCCCTGCAGTGCCGCCCTCATAGCCTCATGTCACAACCTCAAGCTCCTCTTGGGTCTCTGGTCCGTGGTGTCGATGTGGCTGCTGAGACAAGTCCAGAGAAAGGGGATGTGGACACCAAGCTCTAGACTGGCATCTATAACACAAACGTTGTTATTTCTTCATTAGAAGGTGTTGTGTGAGAACAGACTTGTTTGGATGAAAATCAGACAATGTGTCCCCTATCCCACGGTGGCGTTGCCTGAACCAGACTACCATGCCCAGAAGTTTGGTCTCTGTCCCTGGGAGCAACCAGAAGTTTCTTTGCAGCGACTCTTCCAGGCCAATTACTCCGCTCCTTTTTACGCAGCTCTCACTTGGTGCACCAAAGCTTCGGGATTTGTTGGGAAGGACGGGCAAGAAAGTTGACCTCCCCACCTGTGTGCTCTTCCTTTGTGTACACAGGGTGCATGCCTGCCTCCTGGTGGCAGCCTTTAGCCCACCCAGCAGGCCCCGTGCCAGGTCCCAGCGGTGCTGGAGAGCCTACTTCAGAGCAGCAGGTACAGGTTAAGCACTAAATAACTGTGCACTTTGTAAAAGTCCTGTTTGTCAAGAGCCCTGGCCCTGGGATCACTCCTCCCCAACTTTAACTCCGCTATACCATATACTAGTTGAAAAGTGTTAACTGCTGTAACAAACTGCTCTGACTTAGTGGCTTTACCCAAATAGAAAAACAAGACATAATGTTATAGTAATATATAGAGATATTTAAAAAAATGTTTTAAAATGTTAAAAAGGTTTTAAAAGGTTTGAGTTAGCTTTTTGAAACTTAAAGTGTGATATTACGGACACATTCCTCACTGCCCTGAAGCATGTGTACCCCATAGATAAGGATTTGAACTTCAGTTACTGACTCAGAGTGACTTGTTAAGGTAACCATTTGTGTGAGTGATGTTCTCTTTCTAGATAACAACATGTAGCCCCTCAACCTGTTTGAGATTATCATGTGTGCATTGATGTCATTCATTGATAGCCACCTGAACTGCTGTGGGTACGAAATAGGCTTTAAAAATGGGTCCTGGCCAGCCAACTGTGCTTACCTATCAAGACGGCCACAAAGGCATGTCCTTTTGTCGGTCCAGCAAGGGACGCCACTCCACACTCTTCTTCCTGCCAGACCACAGAACAGCCAGTACCTCCCGATCGAGATGCCACCAAGCCCAGCTGCCGGATCCTGGAGGACAGTACCACTGGGATTCCCATTAAGCCTGTACCTGCAGCATCAGGAATTGTGTGAGTAATAAAGTGCTGTGAGATTTGCAATTGCATGTTTCATGTGGTATAATTCCTCTGGCAGTTAATTGAATTATTTTGAGTAAGCTTAAAACTGAAATTAAAGCTTCTGGTCTTTTTGGTCCTAAGCCTGCCCTTGGTCCTGCTTGCGTAGGGCAGCCTCTTCACTAGCAACTACTTGAATGTCCCAACACCTGCACGGTTAAAGTTTATCTAAAGGGACGCCTTAGATAAATACCCCAGATCCTTCCCTGGGAGCAAGTTGGGGCATGTAAATAAATAACTTATTTTAAAACCTGGAAATAGCCTGACCAGTGTGGCTCAGTGGTTGAGCACTGACCTATGAACCAAGAGGTCTCGACTAGATTCCCTGTCAGGGCACATGTCCAGGTTGTGAGCTTGAGACCCAGTACAGGGTGTGTAAGAGGCAGCCAATCAATGATTCTTTCTCATTATTGATGTGTCTATCTCTCTCTCTCTCCCTCTTCTTTCCTCTCTGAAATCAATAAAAATATATTTTTTAAAAATAATAATAATAAAAACGTGGAAATGGCCCTGGTCTGTGCATCTCAGTTGGTTGGAACATCCACCCATGCACTGAAGGTCACAGGTTCGATTCCAGGTCAGGGCACATGCTGAGGTTGCAGAGTCTATCCCTGGCCAAGTGAGTACAGGAGGCAACCAATTGATGTATCTCTCCTACATCCATGTCTCTCTCGCTCTCACTCTCTCCCTTCCCCCTTTTCTAAAATAACTAACTAATACATACATACATACATACATACGGAGAGCCTGGAAAGACATTGTCTTATAGTTTTGAAGGCTGACAGCAAGGCATTGGCAGGACCATCCTCCCTCCAAAATGTGCAGGAATCTTTCTTGCCCATCCCAGCTCCTAATGGTTCCCAGCTGCCGGTGTTCTTGCTCACGGGTGCATCATCCCAGTCCACCCTGTGCATATCGAAAGTCCTGTGGTTTGGACCCCTGACCTTTCCTCCCTAGAGATTACATCTAGGCCTCAGTTGTATTTCAGCTCTGGGCACAGAAAAGCAGCAAAACCAGACAAGTGACCTCAAAGGTGACCTCAGGACCAGCGGCATTGGACAATGACCCACTGCCCTGGCACCAACCAGTCAATCCATGGGGACCACAACCCTGAAAGGACACCCCTGGAAAGCTGCTGGATATCTGTTGATCTCTTCCCTGGACCTCCCCTAACATCTCCATCCTTAGACCCTTAGGATGAGGACCCAGCATGCTCTCCCCGGAGCAGCTTGTGCCTTTCCCTGTCCCTCCCCTCTCCCACCCTCGGGGTGTCACCATCAGCTTCCTCTCTCAGGCTCCAAGGGCCCTTGCTTTGCCTTTTTTCGAAGCCCATTTCTTCTAGGAATCACTTCTTCTACCTCTGTGATTTACCAAATCACTGTTCCCTTAGAGTTTGGGTCTCAGCTCTGAATTCTTTCCCAGCCAGAACCCAAGCACCAAGGCTGCTGACTTCAGGTCGGGTCTGACTGCACCAGCCAGCACTTGGAGCTGTTCCCACCCATAACATTACTACAGGAGAAAGAGAGCAGGGATAATGTATGTGGAGTCTCTATTTTTTTCTTACAATTGCATATAAGCCTACAATTACCTCAAAATAAAAAACTTTTTTTGACAAAGGGGAAGTGGACCTGGTTGTTACATATTACCTACCTCCCAGCTGGTACTTAACTTCCTCAACTCCTAGGAAGTGGTGCTGTTATACTCCTGTTTTATAGATAAGGACACGAGGCTCAGCAGCTTGCCCACAGTGACGCAGCGAGTACGCAGTGCGTGTGGCTCCAGGCACTATCCTAGGGTCTCGATGTCAGCCACCACGCTGCCGAAGGCAGGCTCCTCGCAGAGATTCTCTTCAAGGAACTCAGCTCCCAGTCTCTCATTTCTGGCCTCCGTGTCTCCTCTTCCTCAGCACCTCCTTTTTCGGGCCATGTATGTATCCATCTCCCCTTTCAGGGAAATTCAGCAGCAAGAAATAGAACCTACCATTCATCTGGCTTTAAACTCCAAGGAAATGCCACCTCACATAATCAGATGAGGCAGCTTCACAGTTGGTTGAATCAGCCACTCCATTATATCAGTAAAGACTAACTTCTTGGCCTGGCTGTTTGGCTCAGTGAATAGAGCATTGGCCCATGGACTGAAAGGTCCTGAGTTTGATTCTGGTCAAGGGAATGTACTTGGCTTGTAGGTTCATCCCTTCCCTGGTTGAGGCGTGCAAAAAGCAACCAATCGATGTGTCCCTCTCTCATCAGTGTTTCTCTCTCCTGATCCCTTCCACTTGCTCTAAAAATTAATGGAAGAATATCTTTGGGTGAGGATTAACAATAAATAAATAAACAAACAAACAAAATACAGTGGTACCTTGAGATACGAGTGCCCTAACATACGAGATTTTTGAGATAAGAGCCATCGAGTGAGCGATTTTTTGCTTTTAAATACGAGCAACATTTGAGATACAAGTAACCGCACGGATCAGCCGGCTGCACACGACCCACCAGTTTACTGAGACTCCAGCGTCTCATAGTTTCCCACGCCTCAGTCAGTGTGCTTGTTTACCTCGTTGTTGAAGCATCTTTTGTGCATTTACATACTTTATCACATTTCTTTTTATAACCATGGGTCCGAAGAAAGCGAGTGGAAAGGTCAGTGCTCAGAAGAGGATGATGTCTATTGAATTAAAGCGTGAAATCATAGAAAAACATGAACAAGGTGTGCGAGTGGCTGACTTGGCGAGGCAATACGGGCGTAGTACTTCAACGATATGCACTGTGCTTAAACAGAAGGAGTAGATAAAGGGTATACTGCCAGCTAAGGGCGTTACAATAATTTCTAAGCTCCATAGCTCTCTCCATGAAAAGATGGAGAATCTACTGATGGTGTGGATGATGGAGAAGCAGCTTAAAAGAGATACATTAACACAGGGCATCATATGCGAGAAGGCGCGAGCGATTGACGGTGATTTGCTGGAGCAGACCCCGCGCACTTCCATGAACAAAGCATCGAAAGACTCATTTAAAGCCAGTAGAGGTTGATTTGATAACTTCAGGAAAAGGTCCGGCATTCACTCCATCGTCAGGCATGGTGAGGCAGCAAGTTCGGATGTGAAGGCAGCTGAGGATTACCGCAAAACTTTTTCCGAACTGATAGAAGCCAAGTCTTCAACTGGGACGAGACAGGGCTTTTCTGGAAGAAGATGCCGAATAGGACTTATATAATGGCAGAGGAGAAGGCGATGCCAGGCCACAAACCCATGAAGGATAGGCTAACTCTCGCACTGTGCGCCAATGTGAGAGATCAAGCCTCTGCTCGTATACCATATGGAAAACCCCAGAGTCTTTAAGTCACATAAGATTTTAAAAGATAAACTGCAAGTTATGTGGAGGGCAAACCCAAAGGCATGGTCTTTGTGGAGTGGGTAAACCTGGTTTTCGGCCCTTCTGTTAAGAAATATCTACAGGCAAACAACCTAACCATGCAAGCCCTCCTCGTCCTCGACAATGCTCCTGCTCACCCACTGAACCTCGAAGATGAACTCCTTGAAGAGTTCAAGTTTATAAAGGTTGTCTACCTACCTCCCAACACCACTCCTATCCTGCAGCCCATGGATCAGGAGATGATTTCTAATTTTAAAAAGCTGTACATCAAGCACCTATTTCGGCGCTGCTTTGAGGTGACGGAGAACACAAACCTCACCCTTCGAGAGTTCTGGAAGAACCACTTTAACATCGTGATATGCCTCAGAATTATTGATCAGGCCTGGCTGGGTGTTACAACGAGGACTTTGACCTCTGCATGGAAGAAGCTGTGGCCTGAGGCCGTAGGCGAAAGGACTTTAGAAGGATTCGAACCCGAGGTGCCAGTGGAGGAGGACATAGTGTCTCTGGGAAAATCCATGGGCCTGGAGGTGGATGAGAGAGACGTGAATGAGCTCGTCGAGGAGCACTCTCTGGAACTCACTACGGAGGAGTTACAAGAGTTGCAGTCTCAGCAACATGCGGAGGTTCTCCAAGAAATTGGTTTCAAGGAGGAGATCTCTACAAGTGAGATAAAGGAGATCTTAGGAATGTGGGAGAGGGTGTCACACTTCTTGGAAAAGAAACACCCCGAAAAAGTTGCTACTGGTCGTGCATTAGAGCTGTTCAATGAAATTGCCTCACCCATTTCAGAAACATTCTGAAAGGGAGGAAGAGGCAAACCTCATTGGACATGTTTTTTTTTTTTAAATCAGCCAAAAATGCAAAGACCAGTAGCAATTAAGTTCAGTGAAGATTAGTTAAGTTACATTCAGCTTAGGGATAAAGTGTAGCATTAAGAGTGTAACGAGTAGGTAAATACATTTTATAAAACCAGTTTATTCCTTTACATTCTCTTTTATTATGTTTTTATACAAATTTGTCATTTATAAATACATTTTTCTTATTCAAAAACACGTAACAAGAACAACTGGGGTGGCATTTTGAGGGCTGGAATGGATTAACGGCATTTCAATTGATTTTAATGGGGAAATTTGCTTTGAGATACGAGCAACTTGATATACGAGCAAGGTTACGGAACGAATTAAACTCGTATCTCGAGGTGCCACTGTATTGAAAAAAGAAAGATCATCTTCTTTCAGCTTTTCCACTCAGCCATTCTTGACTTTTGAGTCCACTCATGGCCACAAAATGGCAGCCATTGCTTGTAGCAGCATCCACAGGCAGTAGGGGAGCTGTTGCTTCCCTCTTGGTCTCCTTCTGATTAACAAGGAAACACTTCACTAGAGCCCCAGCACCCCCTCCACCCGTGTCTCCTGGGCCAGAACTGCCTTATGTGTCCATGCCTCAGCCAGCCAGGGAGCAGGGGAACAGGAGACCACCTCCCCTGAGAACATGAGCAGCCGTAAGGCAGAAGGTAGCTGAACACAGGAGACCTAACACAAAAGAGGAAGAGAAATGCTTGCGTCTCGCAAAAGCTAAATGTTAACTCCCTGCAGGCGCAGACCTCACCTGGGATCGTCTGTTCCCTCTATAAGTACAACCCCCATGGACAGTGAACTTCCGGCAATGGGACAGTCCGCTCAGCGGTTCTCAAACATCAGTGCACAGAGGACCGGCCCAGGAGACTGGTGAAAAGGCAGGCTCAGTGGGAAGCTGGAGTCAGAGCCCAAGTCCACCTCTTCCTAACAGCTGGCTTTCCACCACGTCCTAAGAGTTCTTGCTGTGTGCCCAGTCTGCTCCCAGGAGCTCCCGTGGTGCCTAGAACAGACTTCAGCATAAGTTCCCCTTTTTTCAGAGTGTCTTCCTACCTCCTCCACTTCTTCCCAACAGGAGAACTTGG
Source organism: Lasiurus borealis (assembly GCA_004026805.1). Taxonomy (NCBI): domain Eukaryota; kingdom Metazoa; phylum Chordata; class Mammalia; order Chiroptera; family Vespertilionidae; genus Lasiurus; species Lasiurus borealis. Next base: position 6,657 of record PVJN01029328.1, on the reverse strand, counting down.
CCCCCAGCTTTTCGGGCCTTCAGGCGTGGTGTCCTTTGCAATTCACATGAAGGGACTCTTGGCAAAGTGGTGGACCTTGTGAGTTTCCATTCTACTCTCAGTCCCTCAAGATTCCTGCCTTGCAATGGTGAACGGGTGTGTGTGTGACCACCAGCTTCTCTCCCCACTCCTCGGGTGGCCAGTTCTGTGTTCCTACCCTCTTGGGGCCACGGATTTTCCATAAGTAATGTCTCAACCATCCTTCCAGCTTTGACTCCTGGGTCCTGGAGCACAGGTATGCGTAAGAACAGGTCATGAGTGAGAACAGTTACTCCTGAGGAGCATGGCCTTTCTCTGGGGAGAAAAGTGGTGAACCATCACTGGGTCTCATCACACAGTCAGATCCCTCAAAACATTCATCTGAATCTACAGAAGTAGGAGCAACACCCAAAGCTCCCTGCCCAATAAGGAGCTGGGCAGATCCGTTCTGCTAATGAGCAATGATTGGCACCACATTCAAATGCAAATCTGGGTTTTTGTGTATATATATTTTTCCTTTGAAAAGCAAACCCTGGGGGACTGATAGTTTCAGCTTGGTTGCAAATCCGACTGGGTTTTTGATTTTTATTCCTTCCAATTCCTGACCCACATCAGCCTGCTCACCCCATTTCCCACAATCATCCAAACATGTTCTTTTGGAGTAGGCCTTGCATTTATAAGAGATAGGGCTCACACTGGACAGAAGTAGGTATGAGTTCCAAGAAACTGACCAGAGGTAGAGTAGCCACCCATGTTGTAAGAGATGCCCTCCTTTGCTCACTTCTCTGTGAATCTCAAGGTCTTACTACTATTTCACAGCTTCTAAGACTAAGAATTTTTCATCGTATTTAATATCCACTGTTAAAAAACAAAATTCACCCGAGTAAATTTAAAAATCTTACTGGTTTTATTCAACAATTCATGAATCCGGCAGCATCCAATCTAGCAAATAGAAGAGCTGTACAATGCAAGAAGTTTTATAGGCAGAAGAGAGTGGGAATAGGGGAAGGTGTAGGAGGGTTGGATTGGTTTTTGCAAAGTTAATGCTCTCAAACGCAAATTACCTAACTGGTGCTGATCAAGCGATTCTGGATTATCGGGTTTAAGATTCCAATTCTGGGAGAGCTGAAACTGTAATTAAGTAATTAAGCTTCCATTTGGTCATGTGGGGCTAAGCATAAGCTACTCCATTACAACAGTCTAGTCTCTCACAGCACCATGTCAACATGTTACCTTAACATGCTGTTGAATTGTACTCGAAGAACAACTAAGTGTTTCTCAGTCTGCACTTCTAACAATCACGATCTCATTCACACAGTAGATGCCCAATAATTGCCACCTTGTGTTATGCCCAGAGTTCAGGGTCCCCAATAATCCACCACTATGGAGCCTTTTCCGATGCTAAAGCAAAGAGTCTATTCAAACCCGGGTTTGGCTCTCAACCTCTTTGTGACGCAGCAGTGAGGCGAGAGAGTGAGCGGGGCGGGGGGGGGGGGGGGGGGGGGGGGGGGGGGGGGGGGGGGGGGGGGGGGGGGGGGGGGGGGGGGGGGGAACAATGAGTTTTATGGGGTAGGATAATTAGGGGGCTTAGGAAAGTGACAAAGATTACAGAGATTGGTCACTTGAATTGAAAAGGCAGTTCTTTCCAGCTTCCTCCATCTTAGGTGACTACGCCCTTAACAAGACAAAGAGACTTGCCAGTTACCCAACCCACCATTAGGTAATCCAGCAAGAATGTGCTGGGAGATAACCTAATAAGGCAAAACCACTCCTTCCTGCTATTAGACTGCTTCCTGACTCCCTATCCCGTACCTGCGTAAGCAGACCCCGGCCCCTACCTGGCCTATCAGGATGGGCCAACTCAGTACCCCGGCCCCTACCTGGCCTATCAGGATAGGCCAACTCAGTAATTCAAACAGCTCTCCACCCCCCCGACTCCCCAGTATAAAACGGTCATGTAACAAAGGCTCGAGGCTCTCAGCCTCTGCTCTGTTTTCAGAGTATGTTGTGAGCCCCAGCATGCTGGTGAATAAACCCCTTGCTGTTTGCATGAGAACGTCTCTTGGAGCCTTCCTTTGAGCGGCGAGCATTTCGACCCTAACAGAATTAGGGTCTTTCTGTGGTTTAGCCTCATTAGGACCCTCGTTGTGTTCCTGGAGCTTCATTGGTCCATTTGGGTGGTGGTTGGGGAAGCTAGGACATTGCTGGCACACCTGTGGCCCCTCCCAGAAAAGGGAGGGGGTTTAGGCAGGGGGCCCAGCCCTATAGGACAAGATGGAGGGGAGTTCATTTTCTTTCATTCCCCCCTTGTCTTGGGACACACATCTCAATCCTGAGACAGGATGCATTTCTGCCTCTTCTGTTGCTAGAGGCCGGTACTGGGCTTGTAACCATTAATTGGACTACTCCTGTGTGTTCCTTGACAAATTGGACCAGTTTGTTAATAATACAAGAACCGAAAGTTAACAGCATTAAAGGGATTATAAGGGGTCCAATGAGGGTGGAAATAAGAGTAGTTAACCATGGGGACCAATTAAACAGTGTTTCATACCAAGACTGAGACCGCTCCCTTCTAGCCTACGCTTCTGCTATCCCTCTCTTACGAGGGCCATGGATTCCTTGACAACTCTCAGGCAGTGAAGTCTGACTCTCGGTCAGGTTCCCTGTGGTGGGTGGACCCAGGTCGAGATGCAGTCTACTTTGAGGGCGGTGAAGGTCGTCAGCACTACGACATAGGGACCCTTCCAACGTGGCTCAAGGGTCTCCCGGCGATGTCTCTTGACATAGACCCAGTCCCGGGGCTTATGCTGATGAGGAGTTGGGGCTGGGCCAGTTTCATAGATGGCGTGGAGGCGCGGCCAAATGTCCTCTTGCGCCCTCTGGAGCCCTCTCAAGGAAAGAAACAGTTCTTGACTTTCAAATTCTGCAAGAAATTTGGCTTTAAGATTAGGGATAATAGGGGGTGGTCAGCGGAACATGATTTCATAAGGAGTAAAACCCAGGGTGTAGGAGGAGTTCCTAACCCGATTAAGGGCATATGGAAGGAGAGCCACCCAGTCCCCGCCAGTCTCCATGGCCAATTTGGTTAGGGTCTCTTTTAGAGTTCTATTTATTCTTTCTTCATGCCCTGAACTTTGGGGCCTATAAACACAATGTAATTTCCAATTTGCCCCAATGGCCTTGGCCACTGCCTGTGTTACCTGTGAGACAAAGGCTGATCCATTGTCTGACCCTATCACAGTGGGAAAACCGTACCTGGCCAAGATGTCTTCCAGCAGCCTCTTATCTACCATCTGAAGCTGTTTCATGCTTAGTTGGGTATGCTCCTACCCATCCAGAGAGGGTATCTACAAATACTAAAAGATATTTATAGCCATACTTTCCTGGTTTAATTTCAGTGAAGTCCACCTCCCATTGTGCTCCAGGCTTGGTTCCTCCGAGCCGGGTTTCTTTTTCACTTGGCCTTGTTCTCGCGTTTGTGAGTTGACAGGTCTTGCAGGTGGATACAACCTGTTCTATTTTGATATCCTGTTGGTGGGTCTTAATTCTGCTGTGTAGGATTAATTCCTTTAATTTGCATGCTCCCAAATGAATGGACCAGTTCATGTATTCTAACACTGTAACCCAAGCCAGTCCAGTAGTATGAGCTCCTTGTTTGGTGTGTACCACCATCCTTTAATTTCCTGGATGTGGGGAAGCCTCCCGATCCACTGCAGCTCTTCCTGAGAATGCCCAGGCTGATCTGGCAAGATTGGGTCTGGTAGATGTAAGGCCATGGTAGGGACCAAAGTGCTGCTTTGGCTGCCTGATCAGCCTTTTGGTTACTTCTTGCCACTGGGTCATCTGCCTTCTGGTGCCCTTGGCAGTGGATAACGGCTAGCTTAGCGGGGAGCCACAAAGCCGCAAGCAGGTCAGGAATTTCCTATTTATTCTTTATTGTCCATCCCTTTGCTGTCAATAGCCCTCTCTCCTGTTAGATCGCCCCGTGAACATGAGCTGTAGCAAATGCATAATGGCTCTCTGTGTAGACGGTAAGCCGTTTCCCAGCCCCCAGTGTCAGTGCCTTGGTGAGTGCAATGAGTTCTCACTGAGCTGTCTCAGGGGGCAGAGCCTCCGCCCATACAGTGTCCGTGTCGGTGACCACTGCTGCACCCGCATACCTGCACCCATCTCGCACGAAGCTGCTTCCATCCGTGAACCAGGTGGCCTCTGCATCAGGGAGGGGCCGGTCAGTCAAGTCTTTCCGGAGTCCACGCACCCACTCCAGGATTCCCGCACAGTCATGTAGCGGGGCATCTAGGTCAGGGTCAGGCAGCAGGGTAGCGGGGTTGAGGGCCACACTTGGATGGAACCGCGCTCTAGGAGGGTTGAGCAGCAAGCTTTGATAGTGAGTCATACGTGCATTGCTAGGCTATTTTAGGACCCCCTCAATGGCATTAGGGGTTGTACTCCAGATCTCCTGTCCTAGGGTCAGTTTGTCAGAATCCAGAGGCAGTAATAGCCAGCTGACCCTAGGAACTCCCTTACTTCTCTTTGGGGGATGTATCCCAGGTAACTCACCCTCTCTTGGCATATTTGAGCTTTCTTTGCGGAGGCCCGATACCCTAAGGTCCCCAGCGTGGCCAACAGGTCTCTGGTCCCCTGCTCGCAGTCTTCGGTGATATTGGCAGCAATCAAGATGTCATCTATGTACTGAAGGAGGGTGAGAGTAGAGTGCTCTCTCCTGTACTCACCGAGGTCTTTGTGCAGTGCCTCGTGGAAGAAGATAGATGAATTCTTGAACCCTTGGGGCAGTCACATCCAGGTTAGTTGTCCATTGTATTCCTCCTCCGGGTCGTGCCATTCAAAGGCAAACAGGGGGGTGGCTTTGAGACTCTAGCTGCCGGTTGAAGAAGGCATCCTTTAAGTCTAATACAGTATACCAGACTCTAGAGGGTGTCAAGGAACTTGGGAGAGTGTATGGGTTAGGAACAGTTGGATGTATATCCATGGCTCTCTTATTTACTTCCCAGAGGTCCTGCACCAGTAGATAGTCATTGGTGTGAGGCTTTCTGACCGGGAGAAGATGGGCTGTTCCAGGCAGATTGGCAGGGGACTAGTACCCCTAGACTTCGCAGTCTCCTGATATGAGGCTGGATTCCCTTCCGGGCCTCCTGGGACATAGGCTACTGCTTGACTCTTATTGGGCCTTCTCCAGGCTTTAGCTCCACCAGGATTGGGGCCCTGTGAGCAGCCAGTCCAACTCCCCGCATCTCTGCCCAAGCTGTGGGGAATTCTTGTAGCCACCTATCCACAGTGCTTTCTACTGGGGGCGCCCCTGGTGGAGACGATACTCATCCTCCAGTCTCAGAGTCAGAACCTGCATGGTGTGGCCTTTACCATTGGTGACCTGGGGCCCCCCTTGACTGAAAGTTATTTGGGCTCCAATCTTGGTTAGCAAGTCCCATCCTAGTAGGGGGTAGGGGCATCCCGGTATTACCATAAATGAATGGGATACCCGGCCTGTTCCTAGATCTACTGTTCTTCGGGTAGTCCATGAATACTGACCCATGCCAGTTGCCCCTTGCACCCAGGACTTCTTGTTGGCTAGCTCCCCCTGCGGTGTGCGGAGGACTGAATGTTGCACTCCCGTGTCAACAAGGAAGTCAACAGGGGTCCCCTCCATTCTAAGAATTACCCTGGGCTCGGGAAGGGTGTCCAAACTCCGACACCCCTAATAGTTCAGTTCTTTCAGCTCTAAGACTCACTCAGTCAGTCTTGCCTCCCTTCCCACCAGCCTTCTTTGGATATTCTCGGGCCCAATGCCCTATCTCCTTGCAATAAATACACTGATTCCGCTGCAGCTTCTTTTTCTCGCCCCTGACGGCCCCCTTACCTTCTTCTTGGTCATCTGCAAGCTGGCGAAGGCGGTGAGTCTGTTCCTCGGGGGATTCTGTGGTAGTGGCTAGCAGGATCTTGACCAGGTTTCAGGTCTGCTTGTCACTGGCAGCCGCCGTGGCATGGGCTTACCTATCTTGAGGGGACTCCCCGTTATTGTACACTTTCTCGGCCACTTCCAGCAAGTCCCAAAGACTCTTTTCTCTGAATCTATCTATTTTCTGCAGTTTCTTTCTGATGTCTGCAGCTGATTGGTTTATAAAACTCATGACTACAGCTGCCTTATTCTCAGGGGCTTCTGGGTCCATGGGGGTGTAAGTGTAGTATGCCTCCATGACCCATTCTAAGAAAGCAGCTAGAGACTCATCCCTTTCCTGCTATATGTTCCCTACCTTGGTCAAATTGGTAGGCTTTCTGGCAGCCATGCAGAGACCCCCCCATTAGAGTCTGGCGGTAGACCCGGAACCTCTCCTTACCTTCTGCCATGTTGAAGTCCCATTCAGGTCTAGTCAGGGGAAAGGAGGTGTCTATCGAGCCTGGTTGGTGCGAGGGTTCCCGTCCATGCCTGGGACTAGCTTCCAGGCCTCATTGAGGATCCTCTCCCTCTCCTCGGTGGTGAATAGGACCTGCAAAAGCTGCTGACAGGTAGGCTGATGGGTGAAAAGAACAGAATCTAACAAATCGATAAGCCCTCCGGCTTCTCAGAAAACTTAGGATTCTGAGCTTTCCAATTATAGAGATCACTAGTGGTGAAAGGCCAGT
>PVJN01029327.1:0-26526 GCA_004026805.1 Lasiurus borealis | reverse complement strand
AGCGGGGGGGGGGGGAAGTTGGGGGCAATCAGGGTGGCAGGAAGAGTGGTTAGGGGCAATCAGGCAGGCATGTAGGCAGGTGAGGGCTGGAGCCAGCAGTCCCAGATTATGAGAGGGATGTCCTACTGCTGGTTTAAGCCTGATCCCCATAAACCAGCAATTGGACATCCTTCGAGAGGTGCCAGATTGGAAAGGGTGCAGGCCGGGCTGAGGAACACCCTCCTCTACCCCCATGCACAAATTTCGTGCACCGGGCCACTAGTAATAATATATTACTCTTATATTATATTTTAATAATTATATATTATGAAAATATCAATTTTGGAAAATATCAGATTATGGCAAAGAGAGAAGGTACACTGCACTCAGGGGAAATGACCACAGAAAATGAGCAAGAGGGCTACAGGCCAACACAGAGTCCCCTAGGAACTAGGGATCATGACCTGCATGAGGTTTAGACACAATGCAATGGGCCTGGCCATAGAAAGTATCCCAAAGAAACATGATTAGAAGGGAAAGAAGAATTGGACTTTTTTTGGTCAAGAAAGATATAATGGCCCCTAAATTCACAAATGTGAGAAAAACATAGTGCAATGCATTTGAGTGAGAATAAAAGAAATAGAAAAGTTGAAGCAACATTAACAAGGGAATCAACTGTGGATCACTTGGTTGGCCTCAGAAGAAAAATAACATAAAAGACAAAATTGATTTCAAAAAAGGACAGGTCAGACAAGCAACAGGAGACTTCTGGACTGAGATACCTTCTGAAGTTTCATTTAGTTAACAGCCAAGTGTCCAACACATTTCAGTTTGCTTATAAATGCATGTCCTAGAAATTTTTTGAAATCCAATTCATTCTTTGGACACTAAGTACTAATGTCCTATAAAGAAGCTTAGAAAGGAGGACTATGAGAAAAGTAAATGAAATTCTCAAATAATTCTGAAAGAACGGCTGGTGAAGTAGAAACCATCAGAACCTTGAGAGATGGAGACTATCTGGTTTTTAAATTCACAGTGACCCAGAGTTAGAGCCTGGGCCTGAAAGGACAGACATGTGCTCAAGCCCAACAGGGTCCAAATGCTGGTTCCTGGACTAGCTGCCTCCCCATCACCTTGGGAACATGTTAAAACCATATAAATCCCCATGTTGCAACCTGGTCCCATGAATCAGCCCCTTTAGGATGGTACCCTGAAGGTCTGCATTTTTTTTTCTGACTGTGGGAAAGGCAGAATTCAACCAATTTAGAAAACTGAAGGGCCTGACTCCAAGTTCCATAATATACAAGAATATGGGAGTGAAGAGTGGGGGGACGGGCCTCAAAACAGACTTCTGGTTACGTCAACATTCATGCTCTCTTCAGAAGGGCAGAGGCAACCAAGGTCATTGATATGGGCTGCTCTGGGCCCCTGCTGAGGAGCTGGGATGTAAAAAGTGCATAGATCTAATTCAAGGGATGGGCTTCAAAGGTGGCTCAGGTCAAGGAGAAATAGATCAAGGCGATAGAAAGGGCTCTTATCTCTGTTTAGCCAAGAAGGACTCACTGAGAGTAAAGGTTGTGCAAGGTCAGGATGAGACACAGGGAAAACAGAAATGCTTGAATCAGGCTGCTTCCCTGGCCTCCTAGAAGAATAAGTCTGCTTATGGGGGAAGGAACTCCCAGCCAGGGAGCAGCATGTAACTGACTGCCCAGCACAGAGGCAGCACATTGAGTGGGAGGAGTTTGGGCATTGAGTCAGACCAACTTAGGCAAAGCCCTTTCTCTTAGCCTTTCAGAACCTTTGACCATTTCTAAATAGAGAATAACAGTTTCTGCCTTAGAGCCCATAAATACAGGCACTGAAAAGGTCATGTGCTGGGGCCTAGAGTGACAGCAGTACCTCCAGAGCAGTCCCTAGATGGGAGGACACCGGTCAGACCCCATCAGGAACGTCACACTCAAGTGTGGTCCAGGGCCTAGTGCTGATCCCAGGAGACTGAACAGGGATGCCAAAGGTCTGTGATCTGTGCACATGAGAAGAGGATGTTTAACTCAGAGAGGGCTCGGGGGCTTATATTCTAGTACTGTCAGGAGCAGGGCTCTAGAGGGAGAGCCGGGATCAGTGATGACATTGTAGGAAAGCCCAGCAGATGTATGTCAGAGACAGAGTTAGAAAAGAATACAGTGTGTCTTACAGTGCAGTGAGTGCTCAGTCACCAATGGTAGATGCCGCTGTGGCTGAACGGAGGTCTGGGTTTTTAGCCATGGCACATCAGCACAGAAAGAGTGAAAGCTGTCGCCCTCCCCTAGTTGTGTGCTGAGACCGTATCCCCTTTCCAGTAATCGTATCTATGCTGCCTGGTTGAAGATGAATTTCTCTGAGCCTATAAAACAGAGAAGGTATACGAAGCCCTACCCCACAGAGAATGAAGGTGAAGGCACACAAGACAGCAGGGTGCACATACAAAGGATATGGGAAATGTTGTCTTTTCTCTCACTCTCTTACCCTTTAGAGTTAACATATTTTAAGGTTACAGAAGCTGTAACTTGCTACATGAAAACATTCCAGCAAGCAATACAACCATATACAGGTGAGAGGGACATGCATTTAACGTACCTTGGGTTCTCCCACCAAGGACAGTTTGTTCCCGTTGACACACTATGGAATGACAAGGAGGATTTCAATTATACGGAGAAAAGAGACCTGTGTCATCACAAACAACTCAAGACCAGCTTGAATCTGCACAGCTCATCCCCTCCCTCCTTATTGTTATGCCAGATAATCATCCTCCATGGCAGGAAACAGGAATCACTGTCCAACCACATAGACAGATGTCCTGGGCAGCTGCCAGCAGCTGACTAGGACAGTGGTCGGCAAACTCATTAGTCAACAGAGCCAAATATCTTTTGAGCCGAAAACTGGCTTCCGTGCATGGGTTACTGTACGTGTCTGCCTGCAAGGAGTATTTTGTGGAAGAGCCACACGCAAGGAGCCAAAGAGCCACGTGTGCCTCGTGAGCCGCAGTTTGCCGACCGCTGGCAAAGGACCATGGGAACAAAGCTACTGAATGGGCCTGTGCCTCCTGCCAACTCTATCCTTTATGAAAGTGGTTCACAACCCTTCTAATGCCGCGACCCTTTAATACAGTTCATGTTGTGATCCCCAGCCATAAAATTATTTTTGTTGCTACTTCATAACTATAATTTTGCTCCTGTTATGAATCATAATGTAAATATCTGTGTTTTCTGATGGTCTTAGGCTCTACAGCAGCGGTTCTCAACCTGTGGTCGTGGCCCACAGCTTGAGAACCGCTAGAAGGGTCGCCTAAGACAATCGGAAAACACAGATATTTACATTACGATTCATTAACAGGAGCAAAATTACAGTTATGAAGTGGCAACGAAAATAATTTTATGGTTGGGGGTCACCACAACATGAGGAACTGTATTAAAGGGTCATGGTATTAGAACGGTTGAGAGCCACTGAACTATGGTTTTCCATAGCATCACCAGGGAGGCTGGTGTACTGCTAGAGACCACAGGATTTTGGGCAGTGGGGTTGTGGAGATGCTCTATGAGGGCAGGACCCCTTGGTCTCCAATGTACTCAATCAAGAGCTTGTAACATTCTCTTTCAGTTCAGGGTTTACCCATGTGGTTAAGGGCTACCCTCATAAAGGGCCACAGAGCCCACCTCACCTTTCCGGACTCTTACAAACAATTTCTCTACAATATTCTAAATGGTCCTGTAGCTCACTCCTGGGATTGTCTCCTTTATCCATATCACTTCATTTAGAATCTCAGCAATACACATGGTGCCCTGAGGATACTGGGCCAGTATTCAAGTTCTTCTGGGGTTTGATATAACTCATGGTCTTGACCTTACTTTCTCCTACTTCCCATTTCCCTAAACCTCTGCCCACCTCAGTGTCTTTCTCATCAACTCCAGGCAGCATTTCCTGGCTTACCTGGCTGCTAGGATGCCTTGGACCTTGATTGTTTTTTTTTTCAAGATATTCCTGTAATTCCTGCCACCCCATTAACTTTATAAAAGGCCCTACAAGGTGGGGACCAAGACCTCACTTGTGTCCCAGCACTGTGCTGGGCACAGAGAAGTAACTCAGGAATTTTATGCAGAGACTAATAGGCTGACCTTATCCACTGGTTCACTTCTCAAGTCTTCTAGACTACAGGAGAGTTTTTTCTGAGCCCTGGAAAAACACATAAGAAAGAGTTACTGGAGGAGGTACATAGTATCATTCATGCAGAGAACATTCCACATGTTTAACCAGTAGTCTGTCTTGGGCTTAGGGTCAGGGTCAGGAAAAAGCCACCCTCTCATCATAATGATTATATATAAGATGAAACAGGCCCATCTCCGGGATAGCCTGATGGGACAATGTGTTGGTGAAGGCATGAAAGCATCGCTTAAATCCAAATCAAAAGTCCTTGGCATTCCTCAAAAACCTAACAGAGGGGAAAACCAAGATGGTGGCATAGGTAAACACCTACACTGCTGCCTCATACAACAATTTCAAAACTACAACTAAAAGACAGAATAGACATCATCCAGAACCACAGGAAAGCTGGTTGAGTGGAAGTTCTACAGCTAGAAAGAAAGAGAGGGGCTCATGGAGACCCAGAGGAGCTGCAAAAAGCTGAGGTATGGAGACGTGCCTGGGAAGAGAGCAGATGCCAGAGTACCTGGCTGACTTTCTCTGGAGGGAGGGAAACAGAGACTCCCAAAGCATTGAACCCCTTATCCTACAACACTAAACCCCAGGTCCAGCTGAAACTCATACAGGGGGAGTTTGGACTGTGAAAAGGGAGAAGTGCACGGAAATTTGGGGGAGTTGCAAGAGGGAAGAAGTTGGGCGGCACTGAGCGCAGAAGACCGACAGCTGATTGTGCTGCTGGCTTTCACAAGAGGGCAGGAGACAAAGCACCCAACTGCATCACTTCTAACTCCACTAAACCCCAGATTTGGGCAAAACCCTGGGAATCCAGATTCATATGATCCCAGAGCACAGGTGAGCCAGAGAGGCAGCAGTCTAGAGGCACTGCAAGAGAGCATGCGCACACAGGGACTGCTCCAACGATTACTCAGTCATGTGAGACTCAGGGGCCATGGAGGGCGGGGCTGACTGGAAGGCAAGACAGTCCATTAAGCCCTAAGACTCCACCCATCCCAAGCTCAACAGAGAGGCTTTTGCAGTTTTGCAAGTCTGGTATCATAAGGCTGAATCCAATACATAAGTTCTCCCGGCATAGTGAAAATGCCGAGACAAGGGAAGGGATCACAAACAAAAGAAATGGAGGAAAATGACTGGATATAGACTCAAGAGGAGATGAAAAAGAACCAACTAGAGATGGAAAAGAACCAACTAGAAATTAAACATACACTGACTGAAATAAAAAATATTATACAGAGACCTAACAGCAGACTAGAGGAAGGCAAGAATGAAGTAAAAAATTTGAAATATAAAGAATCAGAAAACACTCAATTGGAAAAGCAAGAAGAAAAAAAAATCCAAAAATGTGAAAATAATGTAAGGAGCCTTTGGGACAGTTTCAAGCGTATCAGCATCAGAATTGTGGGGGTGCCAGAAGAAAAGAGAGAGCAAGATACTGAAAACCTACTTAAAGAAATAATGACTGAAAACTTCCCACACCTGGTAAAAGAAATAGACTTACAAGTCTAGGAAGCACACAGAACACCATATAAAAGGAATCCAAAGAAGACTATACACTGAGACACATCATAATTAAAATACCAAGAGCAAAAGACAAAGAGAAAATATTAAAAGCAGCAAGAGAAAAACAGTTAATTACCTACAAGAGAGCACCCATATGATGGTCAGCTGATTTCTCAACAGAAATGAAGCAGGCCAGAAGGGAGTGGCAAGAAATATTCAACATGATGAATAGCAAGAGCCTACAACCAAGAATACTCTATCCAGCAAAGCTATCATTCAGAATTGAAGGGCAAATAAAGAGCTTCACAGATACGAAAAGGCTAAAGGAGTTCATTAATTCCAAACCAGTATTATATTAAATGCTGAAAGGTACTCTTTTAGAAGAGGAAGAAGAAAAAGGTAAAAGATAAAAAAATATGAACAACAAATACATATCTATCAATAAGTGAATCTAAAAATTAAGTGAATTACAAATTTGATCAACAGAATAAACTGGTGTATATAATAGAATCAGGAGCACAGAAAGTGAGTGGACTGATAATTCTCAGGGGGAAAGGGGTGAGGGGTGTAGAGGGAGAGACTGGACAAAAATCATACACCTATGGATGAGATCAACGGGAGGGAGGTAAGGGTAGAGGGAGGGTTGGGAGCCAGGTGGAGGGGATCTATGGAGGGGAAAAAAGAGAAACAAATGTAATAATCTGAATAATAAAGATTTAATTTAAAAAAATGCAAAGAAATAAAAAATAAAATGTTGATAGATGAAAAAAAATCTAATGAACAGAATAAACTGGTAAATATAATAGAATAAGGAGCATAGAAAGGGAGTGGACTGACAATTCTCAGGGAGAAATGAGTGTAGGAAGAGACTGGACAAAAATTGTACACCTATGGAAGAGGACAGTGGGGGAGGGAGTAAGGGCAGAGTGGTGGAAACAGGGTGGAGGGGAGCTATGGGGGTTGGGAAAGAGGAACAAATGTAATAATCTGAACAATAAAGATTTATTATTTTAAAAAAACACACAGAAAACCTAAAATACATTCCATTCCGTTGTATCATTGTGAGCTGTTTTGTGGTCGTAAAAGACCAATGTCAACAGACTCAAAGAGAGGGAAGGTGCCAATACTTGCTCTTCTGAGCCTAAGAATAACCCAAGGAGGAAGAATTACTTTAAAATAGAGATAAGGAAATCAGCTATTTCCACTTCCAAAGCATTAGCTGCTGAAGTTTTCCAGTCTGCTCAGAAGAATTTGCTTTTAACCCTAACTGGTTTGGCTCAGTGGATAGAGCATGGGCCTGCAGACTGAAAGGTCCCAGGATTGATTTTGATCAAGGGCATGTTCCTTAGTTGTGGGCACATCCCCCAGTAGGAGGTGAGCAGGGGGCAGCTGATCGATGTTTCTAACTCTCTATCCCTCTCCCTTCCTCTCTGTAAAAAAATCAATAAAATATATTTAAAAAGAAAAAAGAAGAATTTGCTTTTACTGAGAAGGGCACCAATTGGATAGAGAAGAAGCAATACCACTATAGTCACGAGGGTTACCTATGACAAGTCTCTCTCTAGCATTAGTATTTCTCAGTTCATATGAAGAAGTCAGCATCTGTTGTACATTAGTCTCTTGTGAGCCTGGTCAGTGTGTGTTACTTTCTCCTGAGTGAACTCTTATTGTACTAAACTAAAGACTGGCTGATTACCCTCTTTGACACCACTGTTTTTTCTGGGGCTAAGAGGCTCAGGGGAAATGGAAAGTGGGTTTCTGAGAGTACAAGCTCTGGAGACTCAGTACCCATCTGGGGAAGCTTCTGTCATGTTTGTGGCCATTGTCTCCAGACACCTTGGCTGAAAGACAGGCTGCTCTTGGCAGTGAAGCTCCGTGTCTCCATTACTTGGAAACGTGTTCTAAAGAGCTGACATAGAGAACTAGAAATAGGTTCATTTTAGAGGGAACCAGACAGATGACAGCCAAGTGACCCACAGGCCAGCCGATTATAAGTTCATTGCTATGCAATGCTTTGCCAAAGCAATTGGACTAGCTTCTCTGAGGAGAATTGGCCTTCCCTAGAGAGCATGGCTTGTCATAGGTTAGAGTCACCCTGAGAGCAGGAAAAACATTCCAGAGGGCCCGATAAAAATGACAGGCACATATCATGGAACGTTCTCGGCTCTGATGAGCCATTGGAGGGCCTAGATGAGGCACAACCACCTCTCCTCTGAGGATCTAACCTCTGGCCAGGTCTTTTCTCCATGACAGTGACCCAGACCCTCAGCCTAAAGGAAGAGAAGCCCCTCGATAGGCAGGGCTGATAGGCATGGTTTGTGATTCTCCATGGTGTTGGTCCCGTTATGGCCACTGCGAGGGCCTGGATTGCTGTCCTGATGGTGAAAGGGCAGGTGTTCCCAGGACACAGTGGCCATGCTCACAGTGCATGGCCAGTCTCTACCATGTCAGGTGCCCCAAGTGGGACCTGAGGTCACAGCTTGAGCCTCCTACCTGGTTTCCAGTGATTTCTGTGGAAGTGGAGGTGGCCCCACTACAGGAGAGCTACATCTTGGAGGCATCTGCACCAGAAAGAGACGAGTCATCATAGAGGACAGTTGCTATTTGGAAACCACCCTTTGCCCTTCTTTGATGATTTCTCTTGGGGAGTTACAGCTCTTTCCCTGGGTACAGCCATGGCAGCTCCGTCAATTCTGGTGCTTTGCTATTTAAGATACCAAGGAGGTGGTTTTAAGAAACAATCCAGGCCAATCTGCCTCTCCTTCCTG
The DNA here is from genome assembly GCA_004026805.1 of Lasiurus borealis. Classification (NCBI taxonomy): domain Eukaryota; kingdom Metazoa; phylum Chordata; class Mammalia; order Chiroptera; family Vespertilionidae; genus Lasiurus; species Lasiurus borealis. Next base: position 18,085 of record PVJN01029327.1, on the reverse strand, counting down.
GGCCAAAGTTCACATCTTGGGAGCAGAGTCCCGACAAGAGAGTCCTGAGACTCGAATCTCAAAGGCTCTTGCTTCTCCTGCCCTTTCAGAGCTTGGTCCTTCAGCTTTTCCTTTCATTCAATGACCCCTTTCAAGAACATTCCTTTTAGGCCAAGATTAGTCAGAGCAGATTTCTGTTGCTTGCAATGAGCAACACTTCTATTAATAGGCTCACTCAACAAACGTGAGCAACATCTACTACCTGCCAGGCCCTGAGCTCAGCATAAAGCCAGCACTCCTCGTTCAGGGTGGCAGACAAGTTAATTAGGATGAAAGGTCAATGTAACTTGTCTTTTGGCACCAATTCCTACAACATAACATGAAGTTAGAGGAGTGGGAGGGGCTCCCCCTCACTTGTAGGAAGGTTAGGAAGGCTTTGGAGGGAAGACACCTTGAGCTGAATCTTAAAAACTGAGTGTGGGCTCGCCAAGAAAGGAAAGAGTACCACAGGTGGAATAGGCATGAGCTAATGGTGTATAGGACAGACTGACTGCAAAGACCACTTCCTTTCTCTAGAGCTCAGTGTTTTTTTGATCTACTACAGGAAGGGCCCTGATATTATAGTACAGTTGGGGAAAGCCTGGGCTTTTCGGTCAGATAACCCTGGCTTTAAGTCAAGGTTCTGCCATTTCCTTACTGTGGAGATGAGGTGAGCCACACACAGTGTATATCACAGTGACACTCAGAGGCTCTGAGCACATATCAGTTACTGCTCTTTCTTACCGCCAGCAGTCCGGCATGCTTGCTTTGACTAGGTAACTGGGTCACTGGGTGACACTTTACACTTTCCTTTATTAAAAGGGGTGAGCTGGACTGCTAAGATCCTCTTCAGTATGGCTGTTCTGGAGTTTCTTAAATTTTTTAGATCCTAGGTTGAAGCCCCTTTTCTACCTGTGTGCTTATTTGTGTTGATCCTAATTCCACAGATTCATATAATAGGAGAATATTTTAAACTATAAAAAGAGGAGAAAGAACATTTCTATGCTGGTTTTGGATCTCCAGGTTTTAGACACCTGTGAAATAGGGATGTAGGACTTCAAAACTGGCAGCTGCCCCTCTAAACGAGCAAGACGCATCCATTCATTCAACAAATACTTAATTGAATTCTAGTGGATACCAGGCAGATTCTGGAGAAACCGACAGATAAGTAAAAGCTATAACACTTCTGGTCTATGCTTATACTCCAGAAAGGAAATACAAAAAGACAAGGAACTGAATTAAAAAAAATATATTATACTTGAATGTCCACTATACTGTGCCCCCCAAGTGAACACAGGCCTGTGCCTGGGCCCCTGACTACCTCGGGGGTCTCCCCAAGGCCTCCAGGCCTCCACTGATTTCAATTTTCACCTGTCAAGATTTATACCTGACAGGTGCCTGCCTATGGTAAGCCCTTGGGAAATGCTGAAACCCCATATTCCAGATGGAAACAGCACCTCTTCAGGGCCTTTATTTGTAGTGCTCCACTTTCTGAAACTTCCCTCCAGCTCTTCTTCATTGATTGAGAGATTTCTTTCGGACGGCCCTGGAAGCATTAATGCAGAAAAGATGATCACATAATGTCCTTTGTTCAGAAATTATAACTGCACCACACAATTCTAACTCTTTTTTCCTTCACCAAGAAAGACTAAGAAATATACAGAGGAGCATTAAGAGCATGATTTGGAAGATTCTTCACAGCATCTGATCATGGGCTGCCAAGAGGGACATTTCAAGTCAAAGCTCCTGTGTGCAACAGAGAGAAGGCACCCCACAGTATCCCTCTCCAACCTTCTCACTCCTTGGCCTAGCCAATCAGATTCTGAGAGTGACTTGACCCACGGTCTCCAAGGATTACAGAAAACAAAAACGGCAGTGACATATATGTGGGGATGGGGTGAAGGGAGTGGGCAAGATGGTAACGAGTCAGCCACAACCCAGTTTGTTCCTAAGATGAAGCAGCAGCTCAGCCGGAATCAGAGACCCCTGAATATTCTCCAAGCAGCCCTCTCCTATGGAACAGCTGCTTCCTTGGGATCTGTGATGGGAGCCCAGGTCAATGCTGTGAACAAAGTGGACAGCCTGGCACCTGCCACTGTGCCCATAAGAACATGTATTCAGTCTGGGCAGCAAATATGAAATGCAAACAGTTCTCTCTGCCCTGTGACTTTCTATGGGAACCAAGCCCTGGGCATCCTCTGGGAGAGTTTCACATTCTTCAGAAGGTGGACAAGCTCTCATTCCCAATAAGTGCATTGAAATGATTTCTGATTCAGGTTGAACTCCACTTATTGACTCTCCCAGGGGAAACCTGGGGAGATACAGAGGAGATCCTCTAAGGGTGGGATTATCAGGGGCTCAGTTTGAAGGCTGCGTATTCTTGGTGATTTGGACAATCTCTGAGAGTTCTGAACTGAGTGACATTTGACAAAATTCCTGGAAATCTTAACAGCTGCCCATTTCCAGCAATTCTGGAGAGTCTAACCGGTTCTGTTCTCCAGCGGAGGGTCATCCCCAAATGAAGATGAAGAATCTTCTGGTGGGACTGCCCCTGGATTTGACCCTATAGCTGGAATATCTCTGGGAGAAAATAGGGCTCTTACCTTGCGTTGCCAGCACGATCTCCTTCACCCTTCGGTACTGGTTTAACAGCCCCGCGAGCTCCTCTATCCGGCGGTCCTGCAGCAGTGCGAGGGCAGACATGTAAGCACCAGCACTGACACCTCAGAAGCGCCTTTCTGGGCCCAGGCTAGGTTCTGTGCCCACTGAGAGGAGGTGCCATGGGGAACCTGAGAAGCATTTCACATGGTGTCCAGGTCCCTTCCCAGAACCAGGTTCTCTGTGGTCTGCCTCCCAGGTGGCTTGCAGTCACTCTCGTCTCTCCCTGAAGGCCGAGTCCAATCTCCAAATATAAGACAGCCCCTTATTGACACAGCCTTTGAGGGGCTGAAACAGTTCCAGAAGCAGAAAATTCTCTATTTCCCCTTGCTCTCCTTAGGTAACCATTCAAATCTGCCTCCTGGCCCAAATGTTTTTCCCTAGCGATATCCTCCACATATCTCCAGCCCCTCTCCCCAAGCCTCCCCCGCTCCTCCCCGCCCCCCCACACAACTAAAATAAAACTGTGTCTATTTATCCCAATGTCTTTGCCTGTTCCTTAGGAGTCTAAGGTTCCTTACACAACAGGACATCCCCAAGGGATTGTTTGTTTCATCAAAGGCCTAGGGACTTGGGAGGCCACACAGGTTCTGGAGTTAAGACGAATTTGGGCATAAATTCTAGCTCTGCCATCTACTGTTACCTGACCTTGGGCAAAACTAAAGTACTTTGAGTCTGTTTCCTCATCTGTAAAATACAGGGGTATGATCCTCCAAGCTGATGTCTGTGCCAGGTTACAGAGGTGTTTAATTTATGATTATGTGAGAATTGCACGTGAAGAATATAAGCCAGCAAGGCAAACAGCACCGCATGCTGCCTATTATCTCCATGTTGGGTCCATCGCTGGATCATGAATGTGGGAGGTGGGTGGATTGATCTGGAATGTAGCTAGGAGTCTAAGTAACAGCTATGACATTGGCAGTAACCACAGAGGTATTTTTCCTCCACACCAGCAAGAATAGGCTTGGCTTTAATCTGTCTTTGTGAGAGTCCATTTAGGCAAAGTTTCCAGACATCAAAGCCAAAAACAGGTCTAGTCTCTGAGAAGCACAGCTATTCTCCCAACACATCCCTGAATCAATGACCTGGTGGGTATGGCCATGCCCAAAATATCAGAGGCCAGCAGAGAGCAACAGAGCCAGGGATGTCAGCAGGGAAAAGATAAGGTTGCCCAATGACCATCTTACCTTATCTTCATTGGCAATAAGCAAAGTTTCCATCCCAATTTTCAGACGTTGAATTTCTTGGTCTAAAGAAGAATTTAGATGTGGAAAGAATTATTTATGTAAACGCAGGCAGCTATTTCCTCATGCTAAGATGCTTCTCAAGTGAAAACTTGAGGAGTTTCCATGTGAATAGACTGCCCGTGGGCTTCATTAGTTTTTAAAGAGCCCATAATGGTGTCTGGCATACACTTCAGTCTCATTAAATATTTGTTAGACTAATAAATGAATGAACCTATCATTTTGCCTTCTCTTTATAGACATTTGTAGGGGGAAAACAAAATGCCATTTACTCAAAGATGACACAGAGAAAAATCTTTCACAGCCAACATCTCACAAGAATAGACATTTATCCTTAATGAGGCATGTACCTGGACTGCAATTAGTTTTAAAGAAAGTCATGCAGTCCCATGGATTGTAGCAAAGAATTTAAAATAAGGGGAGGAGCCAAAACCAGTTTGGTTCAGTGGATAAAGCGTTGGCCTGTGGACTGAAAGATCCCAGGTTCGATTCTGGTCAAGGGCATGTACCTTAGTTGCAGGCACATCCCCAGTAGGAGGTGTGCAGGAGGCAGCTGATCGATGTCTTTCTCTCATTCATGTTTCTAACTTTCTATCCCTCTCCCTTCCTCTCTGTAAAAAATCAATAAAATATATAAAAAAAAAAGAATCCTCACTCAATTTAAAAAAATAAATAAATAAAATAAAATAAGGGGAGGAATGTTTATAGTTAAATGGAGACTGGAAAAGAAAGACTGTAAAAGAGTTGATTACTTGGCTTAGTTTAAAAGAGTATAGTTAGAATTGACTAACAAATATTTAGACACATCTTTGCATATATTAAAACAAACTCTACTGTTAAGTACAACAATCCTATTTCATCATACACCTATAGAACTTATCTATGCACTGAGCGATCTATTTCAGTCTGTGGTGGACTTCTCTCACTTTGGAGCCAACACGGACTCTCTTGACTTCTTCCCAGTCTGGTCTGGGGAGCCAGGTCAAATGCCAATGCCTGAAGGAGCTAGAGGTAATTCTGCCAAATATTTGGAGGTCTAGAAAGTGGCACACAGATTTTTCCAAACAAGGATACACCTGATATAGGATACTGCAAAGAGAATAGGGGTATCTATATAAGAAAAGTACAGGAGACCAGGGAACAACAGTATAGGCACCCCATTTGCTTTTAGGATGCTTGCTATATCCAAGAACAGGAAGAACAGATTTATAGACTTTGTATAAATAGTTGTAGGGATCCATTTTCAGAGTAAAGTGTAGAGTGCTTGCTCATTATCTTAGGTCCTTAGCAGCTGAAGATCAGCTCTGCAGCCTGGCATGTGAAGAGAGCAGTGAGCTCCACATGAAGATTGGCAAACCTTGATGCTTTGGGGAGCAAGTGACCAAAGGACCAACTCCAGAAGGCAGCTGATGATAGAACAGGTAAGGGCTTGGGAAGCATGGACTGTGGAGTAACATAGGGCATAGGGGGAAGGCTGCCTAGTCTAGAAGTCATGAACCAGGAAGCTTTCTGTCCTGATTTAACATCACAGATAATCTAGGTTATTTTAGGCGGGTCCAGCCTCTACATTAGGCTTGATGGTTGGGTGAAACATACACTTAATGGCTTGGGGGGAAAAGGCTGGGGAAGGGATTAGCATATTGGTGGCTAATTTTCTCTAGCCTAAGCTACTGTTTCATGGCCACGTGGCTTCACCACCCTAGCAGGGATCTGAGCTAAGCAGTGCTGAGACCGAGATGAGACTAAGTAACAGGATCAATCTACCGAGCTACATGATCTCCCCCAGCATTACTCTGCGGCCTCAGCTAGGAGAAAAAGTTGGAAGATGTTAAGCATTTTGTATACAAGGCAGATAGCCATAAATACTAAATATGTGTTAAGAGGATTTATCACCAAGACTTGAACTCCTCAGGGACCATTTATCATCCTCTCATTTATGCAATAAATATTACTCAGGGGTCTACTATTGGCTAAATACTGTGGTATGTGGAAATATCTTACGAAAACTTAGACACAGTCTCTGCCCCAGAAAGAGGACAACAGGCTATGCAAAGAGAACCCCAAAAATGATTACCACAACACTGATAAGTTGTAATAAATGCTATGGGGGAGGGGAAAAAAAAACACTGACTTAGAGAAAAATAGAATTGGGGGCATCTATTTGAGGCAGGGTGGCCAGGAAAGGTTTCTATTGCTTTCTAGAGACTGGAAGGGAGGGAAGAGAGAAACATCAATGTGAGAAAGACACATCAATTGGTTGCTTCCTGCATGCACGTACACCAGAGCTGGGGAACCTGCAACATAGGACCGTGCCTTGATTGGGAAATGAATCTGTGACCCTTTGGTCCATGAGCTGATGCTATAACCACTGGGCAAAAACTGGCCAGGGCAGGAAAGATCTTTCTGAGAGGCAACATTTAAGTTGAGATCTAAAGAATGGGCAATAACTAATTTGTTTCTATAAACTTGGGGCCTTCAACAAGTACTAGACAAGAATCCATTAAATGACTGAATGAACTGCTAAAGCCTTCCCTTTGTGATGACACAAAAACAGGTCCTTTCAATTAAGAGAATGTCTAAAGTTCCACAAAGCTTTAATGGTCAGAATGCATGTGAGGAAAGTCTTCGGAGCTGTGCCTTCTGGGCAGGGGAGTGGTTCATCGCAATGATTCCATGATAGAGCTGGGTTTATAGGCCCAGTCATGCAGACATACACATGCATCCCTTCAGTTAGATATGTTTGTACACATACATGCACCTACATGCACATTAGTATACCTACTCAAACAGGCATTTACATACCCATCCATAGACATACATGCCCAGGGGCACAGGACCCAGGGGCAACTGCACTGTCACAGTCAACCAGTTACCTTTCTCTGCATGATCACTGTGGAGAGCTGCAGTCCGAGATAGCTGGCTGTGTAGACGCTCAATTTCTGCATCCTTCAGGGCCACCTGCTCTTGCAGCTGGGCCACCTCAGCCTGGAAGAGAACAGAGGACCCCTACCAGTTCAGAGAGACTACCAAACAGTAAAGAAGTGCCTCAGGCCAGAGTCCAGAGCCAATGGGTCCCAGGACAGGTTAGGAAATTAGGAGCAGAGGTACCAGAGGTGAGCAATTAAAGGTGCTCACAGCCCTTTCCACAAGGTGGAGCTCTAACCAATAAACTCATTCTTTCTGGTCATTTCGGCCCAGCTTATCTCTGGCTGTCCATCTACTCTTCTCTAACAACCTCCTACCTGACCAGGCTCTTTCCCTCCCCTGCCCTCTGTTGTCCAAACACCACTGAGCTGGGCCTGTGTGCAATGGGAAGACTGCCCTTGGTCCAGAATGAATATTCTCTTTCTGGATGTGGTCTTCCTTCTCCCAAGATACTCAATGCAACAGCATGTATGTACACCAATGTTACAAGTGCATGCATTTTCTTTTTTTTTTTTTTTGCCGCATCTAGGAAATAAAATCGTTACTGGTAGACAACGAGTGAGCCAAGAGTTGCCTTTTTCAAACACTCTCCCACCCTTTTGGAACAACCACTGCCTGCCCAACCTCTAGGCACCTGTGCATGATCATCCACACATACACACATACATATAAGAATTCAGGTGCGCCGAACAGATATACTTTTGCAAATAAAGTAGGTAATTACAGCCACATGCAGCTGCATGGATGGTTCTCATGTCTCTATACATAGCAGGTTACACTTCACACCTAATAGGAGATGTCATTGGATCCATGCTTCCCCATCCTTGTTTGAAGATTATAAATATGTAGATCCCATCCCAGGAGGAACATTGGCTTTGGAGTCAAACAAACTAGGATTCTCTCACTTCCTATTGGTTGACCTTGGGCAAGTGAGGTAACCTTTATGAATCTTAGCTCATCTTTAAAATGAGGTAAATGGCATTTACCTCTTGAGTCTATAAAGAGGATTAAATAATATAATGGTTAAGAACAATTTAGCCTCATGCCTAGTAGATAGTAGATGCTCAATAAATGCTAGTGTTGCTGCTCTCATTCTATTCCTTCCTTATGAATAACTAGCTAGTTCTTTGAGTATAAAACTAGATTAACCAAGGGGTTGCAAACTGACCCCTGAGCCAAGCAACGAACCACACAGCAAAGACTTTACTGTGGTTGCACCCCTCCCCATGTGGGAGACTAGTCACACTCTGCCTTCATTCCTCAAGGTTATGGAATGTGCTGTCTGTTCCCACGGAGGCCCACGTTAATCTCTGAACAACTCCAAGTAGCCAAGTGAGCACTGCTCCTGTCGCATAGGCCTGCAGAGTGGACACCTCAGGACACAGGACATGCAGAGTGGACCCCTGTGCTAGCCACTTTCTTACATCAAACCTTCCTTAGCTCCACAGGAAACAACGGGAAAAAGCAACGTCCCTCCATGTCATTGGAGAGACAACCGGAGTCGTGCAGGATCCAATGGTCAAGTCACAGAGCCACTTAGTGACTAGGCAAGGGATGTAATCCCTGCCTGCTCCAAAGCCAGGGCCCCACACACCACAGCTGGTCTGCTTCTAAGATAACAGGACAAATGAGAGCCACCCTCAGCCGGCTAGGGCTCCCTAAGACCACCTCGAGGATTTCGGAATAAACCTTCCCTGCCACCTCCCGTGGCACAGAGATGACCACCAGGTGGCACGGGATGAGATTCACTTACTGCAAAGTTTTATGGAGCACCATCCTGTGCTCTAGTTTCTACCTAGAGGCCTGACAGCTGAGCCCCCTGTTTCACACTGCCTGTTGAGACTCGCAGGCAGGCAGCCACTTCCCAGAGCTCACTCAGGGCCTCAGTGCCCAAGGGCTTACGATGGCTGGTGACAACAGCTTTTGAAAAGCTTACCCTTGAGATTCTCACTCCAAATGCCTCACACTTCTACAAGAGTCGGACTATTCTTGGAAAGTATTCTCTAAACCTCTCTTGTACCTCTCCAAGCCATTGCTCCCTTTCTTTGCAGACAGGGTGAGAGCTGCTCCCTGTTAGGAATCTGGATGCCTGATGCTTGTCTGTGGGCCCCACAGTAGACATTGGTGGTGTGGACCTGCTGAGGCAAACCAGAGCCACGATGAAGTCTGTTCTCTCAGAGTGACTTCTGGGTGAGGTCATCTGTTTAAATCCCTATAAACTAAGTGGCTGGTCCCAAACTCCCATGTGCCAATTTCCACACAATGGGTCAGAAATGGCAGGTGCTCTGATATCCTTTGAGTGGTACCTGTCCCTACAGCTGGGGAGTCAACCATAGCCCAGAGGCTCCACTTGACCAGGAGAACCAAGTGTGCTACTGCCACAGCCACCCAATCAGGCAGACATAGGTGCTGATCCCAGCAAGAGCAGGGCCTCATTAAACTCCGACCACACCCCACTCAGCTGAACTGGAAGATAAATCACCTTTTGGGACCAAAGCTTTACACGGAAAACCAAAGAACTTTCAAAAGCAGTGAAGGCTTTTATTGCAAAGAATCAGAATGGTATAAGAAAGGGAGCGTGAGTTTTGAAATGACACAGAACCAGATCCGAACCTCACCTTGGCACCCTGAGCCTCAGGCTCCTTACCAGGAAAATAAGGATAAACAAATCAATGGACCTCACTAGGTTATTTCATGGATCCAATGAGAAAAAGGGCTTGGTACATTCTGGCACATAGGAGGGGCTCCACACCTGGTAGTTATTAAGTAACTCTTGGTATCTGGAAGTCTACATGCCAAGGCAGAGGGCTTGGAAAATGTAAAAAGAAAAGAGTTGTTTGGTTTCATAAGAGAAGGTGGCATGTACAACTTCAAATGTTTTACCAGGACAGGGCTTGTGGGGGAGGACTGTGATGGAAAATTCTGAGCTACTTGAGAAAACAGAGCTCCTGCCGCCAGTGAGTGTAAAGCGTGGTGCACACAGGGTTTGAAGAGATAAAAACAGAGCAGTAGCTAAATGGATCTAGAATGTCTAGAGTTGGTACTGACTAACTGTGAGATCTCGGGTAAGTTAATTAACCACTCCATGCCTCAGTGTTCTCATCTGTAAAATTGTTAAGCAAATTATTTTACATTCATACTATACTCATACCATAGAATATTATATAGACTACTGACATCAGCATTGTGTTCAGAGTTTTTTTTTAATAGCATGATATAAAATTATACATAAACGATCAGCACCAGAAATTGAGAGAGTATGAGAGAGACACCCAATCAGAAAAATGCCTAGAGGAAATATTAATAGCGGTAACTCCTGGGTGTCATAGGAGTGGTTTTTGTATTCCTTTATTTTTTTCTGGTTCAAAAATTCTCTGTAATGAATATTATTGTTTTTAATAATCATTAAAAGTTAACTTACAGAAAAAAAACCTAAAACAAAGAACAAACTAGACTTCAAGAAAATGTAAGTAGTAAAAATGAAAATGCCTGCAAGGATCATGCACCTACACCTGTAGGGAAATGGCAGGTGTGCACTCCACTTAGAGGCAGCTTTGCCCAGGCTTTTTCAAGCAGGAAAGCTATTCCAGGATTGGGAGAGCTTCCTTCCCCACATCCCACCCCAACCCCTCCTCAGGGCAGCCTAATTATTTCAGTGTGCAATTTCTTAATGTTTAAGTGACAATGAATTCGACATCTTTAAATACAATGCTCAACTGCCTACCCACCCCTGCAAATGTGTGGGCTGACTCCAACCCACTCATTTTAATCCCTGCATTTCAACTATTTGAGAAAATGAAGGAAGAAATGAAGGAGGGAGAGGAAAAAAATATTTCACAAAAAAACTTATCTTTAGTGTCCTCTAAATAGCAAGCTCTGCAATTCAATAGAAACCTGATTTGGTTTTTTAAAAATAGTCATGCCTGGCTGATGTGGCTCAGTAGCTGAGTGTCTACCTATGAACCAGGAGGTCATGGCTCAAGTCCCAGTCAAGGCACATGCCCAGGTTGCAGGCTTGATCCCCAGTAGAGGGTGTGCAGGAGGCAGCGATCAATGATTCTCTCTCATCACTGATGTTTCTATCTCCCTCTCCCTTCCTCTCTGAAGTCAATTAAAACATATTTTAAAATAATAATAATAAATATTCCAAGTATACATCGTTTTTTAAAGAAATACATTCATTGCTGAATGAATGCTATTTATAAAAAAAACTGATTATTAGAGGGACTGGCAAAACTTAAAATGATGCAACCAACATAAGATTGGTGTCCATCTGCCTCAGGACTCACCATTCACTCACTTGCTCACTAGCCCTTTCTTGGCCCAATATCAGCTGATGGTGCTACCAGACACAGCAAGAGGAAGGAGACTCAGTTACTTCAGCTCATAATCTCCCATGAGAAGGCCCTTTTGGATCCAACCTGTCTGCTGCTAGTCACTGCTACGTGTGCACACAGTAGGGTCAATTTGCATTTTTTGAGCATCGGGTCCTGTAAACCCAGAATTTAAACACAGAAGACCCCCCCACCCCCCACCAGGCTCAGTACCTCCCCTAAACATCAGAACTGCCTTTACCTTAGTGGCCTTCAGCTTCCACTCATACTGATTCCGTTCGTTTTCCAACTCTTCCACCTTGATTTTGAGGCGCCTGAGCTCTTGAAGTAACTCCTAAGGAGGCGAGGGAGAAAGTCAAAGGTCTGGTGGTTACCCAGCAGAATGCTGTTCCCTGAACTACAACCCAGTTAAGCTTGTGCACAGAGGATGTCTGGAAAGGGCAACCACATCATGCTCCACACTGAGGCTCAAATCCTTCAACGTGTGCTGTTTCAGGAACAGCTGTGTGGCCTTTTAAAAACAAAGGCCAGGGAATTCTTGACAGAAGAAAGAGAAAACTCTCTGCTTATTTTTAGAATCTGTTCCCCCCCCACCCCCCCGTGCCCTGTGCTTATGCAGGATGTGCCCACATCAAGCACAGTATGGGGGAGGCAGGGCAGGTGGGGCTTGGGAGCAAGAGGAACAGAGATATGGAGATGAGGAAGCTTCTAACAGACAAAGAAGCAGGAAGCAGGCTAATTGGGAGCATCATTTTGTGTAGAGTGAGGGTCTAGGAACCCAGAGGAGGGGTCAGTGATCCTGAGAGGCTGCACAGAGGAAGGGCCAGTCAGCAGGGCAGACATCAAACACGGAGGAAACAAACACTAAGTGCCTAAAGCAGAGGCCAGTCTTCTTGTTCCAGTTCACAGGAGGGGATTGGTTTAAAGAAAGGAGGGAGGGAGAAAGCATCCAGGGAAGGGATGGGAGAGGAGGCTGGGATGGCTTTTGGATGAGACTCTCAGGAGTTCGGAAGCCATTGTTTGGACAGTAGGGAGCCACTGAAGCTTGCTGGGTGGTGGGAATGATATTTCAACAACTTGCCCACATCTTCTGGTTCCCAGGGCTCCTGTTTTCTAAACCAACCCTTCAGCAAAGATGACACCACTAACTGCCTTTGTCCCAAACCCAAGTTCCTTTAAGGCAGTGGTTGCCAATCTTTGGCACCTCACGGACCACCAGTGGTCCACAGACCAACAGTCGGCAACTGCTGCTTTAAGGGACAGTTGGCCCTGTTGACTGGTTCCTATCAGAAAAATTAGCATAAAAAGGATCCTTTCTGAAGACTTTCTGACCTGCAGACTCATCTAACAAACTGTTACCCCTTAGTATCCAGAGGCACAATACCATTTATATACAATCCTGGCACAACCTGTTCCTCAAAGTTCATCAACTTTAACCCATGACCCACACAGCCTGGCCCGAGCCAGCACGCTGCCTGCTTCTCATGTTACCCTGTGCCCTGATTATGCTCCAGCCACACTGAAAACATTTTACTTCCTCTCTCTGCCTTGGGCCTGGCACTGTTGCTAGGTTCACTCCTGCCCATCCTTCTGGCCTCCCTGAGTGAAGCCATCCCAACCTCTGCTCTTCACTGGGTATCCCTGCTATATTCTTGCAGCATCCTGCCTATCACCCTCATCATGTGCAATTAAACATTTGCCAGCGTGAATGCCAATGGCTAGTTCTCCTACAATGAACTCCATGAGACGTTTTGCTAACGTCTGGCACATAGTTAGGTATGCGTTATTTCTTAATGAATGAAGATACAAAATTCAATTCATTGTCTAACTGACCTGGAGCTCTTTTCATTCAGAGACAATCTAGCAGAAAGTGACATTGCTTACACTTGAGTTTTGTAGGGTAATTTATTAAACATTTTTTTATAGCTGAAGTGAGCATTTATTGATGCTCTTAAAAAAAAAAAAAGGCTTCTATGCTGAGGTTATTGCATCCATGACCTGCAGCAATAGATTTCTAGGCCTGTTGTGACCTGCAGCCAATACAGGATTATTTTCTGAGAACCTTTCCAGTCCTGCCTAAGGGGGCACCGGGTCTGCAGAACCTGAAGTGTGTGGGTTACTGCCTGAGCGGCTGCCTCTATGGGGACACAGAGCATGGTGATCTCCTGGTTCCAGTGGCCTCTTAAGCACATTCTCCTCCTTCTAAGCTATCGGTTGTCCATCATCAACTATAAACACTGAAGCAAATTTTAACTTCCTTTAGAAGTCTTTTTGGGGTAACTCCTCAACATGGGGCATGCCCCAGCATCCTCTTCAGGGTTTCTCCATCCAAATCTACACTTACATCTTGACTCTCATTTCCCCCCATATCCTTTAATGTAGGAGGAAATCTTCCCCACTGCATGCTTCCCTTGATGCCTGAGTTGGGGTAGATTTTCAACATATTCCATGGCTGAGTATGGACCATGGGAACTTCCTACAGAGCTGAGGCAGGCCTTCTGCACTGCTCAGGCTACTGTGACCTTGACCTTCCCCTGACTTTCCCCTTGGCTTCCAAGTCAGTGGACCTTGGGGGTGCAGGCACAGCTTCCATCACCAGGCCTCAGCCCAATCACATCAATGTGAGGGGCCAAGTCCAGAATCCCAGTTAGAGACACCCCACAGGACCCAGAGATCATGAAATCCCTCTAAAAAGGGAATTTTTTCTGGAAAGTCAGAGGATGACTTAATTATCATAGCAAATAGGAACTTGTGTTCTATTTCCTCACTGGGGATAAACCTCTTTAAAAATAAACTTGAAAGGGTTCTTTCATAATGCTTTTCTTTAAAAAAAAATCATGGGAGATGAAATGTCATTTATTGCACTTTTCAAAGCAGGAATCAATGTCTGAATTGTTCCTGGGACTGGCAATCCTGAGACTTCCTTTTGTAGCCCTGCAGGAGGTGAATGTCACCACGTGCAAGGGTTGGCCTCACCTGCTCAGACCCTGCTCAGGGAGGGTCACGAGCTCAGCTCCCATCCCGAGGGAGTGTGTGAGTCCCCAGCTCTGCCCAGAGGTAACAACAGATCCCTGTTAAGCCACTGCACTCTGTTCTGGTTAGGAAACCCCCCGCCCTCCACCAGTGAAACACCCCACACACGCATGCTCTGATATACTTAAGTGTGGTTCCTACAGGTGACCCCTCCCAAAGGGCACAGTCCTGGCTGCCAGCCTGGGGCCCAGCCACACCGTCGCCGGCCGCCACCTCCTCAGAGTGGTCCCTACTGAGCAAGAGGCGCTCTTGAATCTGCCTGTGGATGTCCAGCTGCAGCCTACACATCTGCTCCTGCAGCTCACTGATCACATTCAGAACCGACTGTGGGAAGGAAGAAAAAGGAGAAAAGCACTCAGTGTCAGTCAGTGCTCAGACACCGAACTCCTGGAGGGAGCCGCACAGAAGGAAGGAAGGGCATAGAGGTGAGCAGCAGATGGCACAGCAAACAGTGGGCACTGTCTGTAATCAACCGCTCTCTTCACAGAAACCAAGAGACATGGCATTTTCCCGGAGGCCTCTCCCATCCCTGGGTCTGCCTTGCAGTTTGAACAAACACAGAGTAGCTCCTTGTGCCAAACTGGGGGCCATCATTGCATGTCAATATCTGAGGCACAGGGTCTGGGGTACAGTCAGGTCCATGTGAACACAGATTGCTAATAACAAAAGCCTAGCGGCTACACATGCCCTGGTACCCTTCACTACTAGACTCTTCTAGTCCTTAGGCCTGCTTTTCTCTCTTATGTTCCAAGAACTTCATTACCTTCTCCCTTCTTTTGTTCCCTCCATCGATAAACCTCTCAAATGAGGATACTGCTGTCCCTGATTTTCATCCTTCATTCCCTATCTCCACCATCTCAGGTGCCCGGGTCTTCCTCCTGGTCAAATCCACAGATGTGTCCTCTGCCCACAAATTGCTTGGTACCCTCTTGATGTGTGTCATGCCTCACCTTATGTGATTTTGCATTATGTCGGTTCTTCTGACCTATTTTTCTGTCAACATATCTATCGCTCCAGGTACTGTGGAGGTACCTTGAGAGAAACTCATTTTCAAAGGGGCTTGTACAAGAGATAGAAGGACAAAAGTGCACCTGCATGAACAGCCCTAAAGGACAATGCTGAGGACAACGGAAAGACTTTTGGTTAGAAATCACATTCTCAACAAGTCAAGAAAAGAATGGACTCGATTCCGCAGATGCCTCTGATAGGTGCAAAGGACTTATAACAGAAGTCCCCAAACTGCTACAAGTGAATTAATTTTAAGGAATTACGAAAATCAAGCAATTTTGAATTCCCGTGTAACTGATCCATTTAGATTTTCTTGGTTTCCTGTCATCACAACTTCAAGGCCTTCTATATCAGCATCCAAAATATGAACTGAAAATGCTCAACAGGCAGGACTGAGGGCAGATTACTGCAACCCTCTACAGAAAAATCTTTTAAAAGTCTTTATGTACTAATGTAGTACACAGGGTGGGGCAAAAATAGGTTTACAGTTGTGAGTATACGAGACACAGTTTCTTCTTCTATTATTATAATTGTATTATTTCCCATATGAACAACTGTAAACCCACTTTTGCCCTACCCTGTACATATACACAGACTCATTTGGGTACTAATATACCTATTTTTATATTCATCCTACATTCCTCTCTTATCCACAAGACTGTTCCAAGCACTGTTTTTGCAATGCCTTGCTGAAGTGAGGGTTTACCGGGACTTAACTACTAGAAGCATTCCCAGCCAAGCCAAGAAGTGAGACCTGATTCACTTTTAATGGGCATGGATCCCTACTTTGTCTTCCAACCTCTCGCAAGCCATCAGAGGGTTGATCCCAAACTCAATAGACTAAATTGTATAAAAGCTATCAAACTTCCTTTATCATTTAGAAGGAGGAAGAGGAGATGGTTTGATTTTAGTTTTTAAACAAATCACTTGATTCCTTAAAGTTTGCTTATAGCAAGAAGTTTTGGGAATGCTGCCCTACGTCTTTGGCACCTATCAGCTCATTCTTGGAATTGAACTAATTCTTTCTTTGACCTTATTGAGAACATGACTTTTAACAAATAGTCTTTCTGTTGTCCTTTTGTTTGGGGCTCGCCCTTCCTGGTGCCGTTCGTGCAGGTGCATTTTTCTTTGTCCTTCTATCCTTTTTAAAAGCCCCCTTGAAAATGAGTTTCTCTCAAGGTACCTCTAAGCCTTTTATTTTTATTGGCATTATTTGTGAGACTATGCCATCAGAATTATATTATTTTAAAGTGGTTCACTGTTCTTGAGTCATCTCCTGTTTTGTCTCTGAACTTTTAGAGTCGTGGCTTGCAACATGCATGTCTGTCTAGGCACAGTTTTCTCTCCCTCACTGTCATGAACTCTCAAATGACAATCACCACCCTCTCCAGGCACCCATCACTTTTCCTCATAAACCAGTTTCTCCTTTTGCTTCAACAAGACAGTGGCAGTTTTCCCCAGTTTCTCTCTTTGCCCTCCAGATGGAAGCTATAGAACAGAGGAGAAGAGGCTAAGAACCAATTCAAATACCTAGGTGTTCTGCTGGAGGAGACTGTCAGATGCTCTCTTCCTCTGCTCCTCGTCTGCCTTAGTAAGTCTGGGGTCTGTACCAGGAGAGCATTCCTGTCTCTGCTTGGGGTGACCACGAGGGATGCCACAGCACTGCTGGGACCCTCTCCTTTAATTCTCCCCATCCATGTGGCGCTATGTTTTTCAGCATATCTATCCTCAGGTTTGGCACTTGTATAAAACATACTTTTACAATTCCTGTCTACAGAGCCAGCCCATCACCTCTCTTAGCAGGTCTGTTTCTTCCATTCTTGGGCCCCAAGTCATGATGTGCAAATGACATTTATGAGGTACTAATTGCTGTCTGCGTTGTAATCTCTGCTCATTTACTCTGCTTTGCCAACCATCAAAGTTCTTTTTTATGGTTCATGTGAAACTACTGGGCACCTCCCATAATCAGAGTCTCTCCCACACCATCTTTCCTGTTAAACGTGTTCACAACTTGACTTTTTCTCCCTTTTCCTTCATGCTCAGTTTACTACTTTCTTGGCAGTCTTCTACACTATGGTCTATGGGGCGGCTTGGAAATATCTGCCAAAATTTCAAGTGCACGTACCCTTGGACCCAACTCCACTTCTATATCCTCACACATGTATGAGCATTTTTATAACAGCGAATACTTAGCAACAACTTAAATGTCAATCAAAAGAGAACTGGGTGAATCAATTAGATCCCTGGCCAGTGTGGCTCAGTTGACTACATTGTCCCATGCACCAAGGGGTCACCAGTTCAATTCCTGGTGAGGACACATGCCCAAGTTGTGGGTTTACTCTGGTCAGGGTGTGAACAGGAGGCATTTCTCTCTCTCTCTCTTTCTCTCTCTCTCTCGCACTCGCTCTTTTTATTCCCCCCATTCCCTTCCTCTCTCTCTCTAAAATCAATTTTAAAAATATTCAAATAAATTAGGGCATAAGCAGATAGTAGAATAATATGCAGATATAAATATAAATGAGGAAGTTTTTTTTAATAAGGGAAAAATGTAAATGTGCATATATATTTATAGGTAGATGCAGACAGATCTCCAAATAAATGTGGTTATCCATGCATAAAATAACTCTGGAAGGTTAAAAAATAAATGGATAGCATTAGTTCCTCACGGCTGGCTGGGGAGCATGTGGAAGGAGACTTTTTGCTATATACACCTTTTTGAACTTTTGAATTTTAAATTACTGGAGAATATTTTCTACATTAACGGAAATAAGTAAATAAAACAAAATAGGATAAAAACAAGAATAAAACTCCCCTCACCAGGCCAGCTCTTTGAGAAAACATTATTTTCCCAGCCCTTGCTCTATA
>PVJN01029326.1:0-26530 GCA_004026805.1 Lasiurus borealis | reverse complement strand
TTGATTTATCTCTTACAGCTCCCCACTCCCCACCTCATCCC
This sequence comes from Lasiurus borealis, assembly GCA_004026805.1. Taxonomy (NCBI): domain Eukaryota; kingdom Metazoa; phylum Chordata; class Mammalia; order Chiroptera; family Vespertilionidae; genus Lasiurus; species Lasiurus borealis. The sequence goes on along the minus strand of PVJN01029326.1, from coordinate 26,489 downwards.
CACAAGTCTCCCCTGCCTTCCCACTGTAGCCTGACAGTCTGTTCAATGCTCCTTTGCCTCTGTATCTATTTTCCCCTAGATTATTTTCTTTTATACAGCATTGTCAGGCAGCCGTAGTTAACACTGCCCGGTGACTTGTAATTGCGGCACCTGCTTTGGGGCCATCCATCCCTAACTCTCTGTCCAAATATGTCCATGCCAGTTCTGATTCATTGCTTGCCTGATGTTTTCTGACAGATGGCATTTTTTTCTTTCCTTTCCCTTCCACCCGCTCTGCCCCAATTTTTAAGAGTACTTATTTCTGAATAAGTCTCCTCCTTAAATTATTCAGAGAAACAAATTTCCAGGTGGAAGGAAACCTGTTGTTTTAGAGTTCTTCCAGACACTGATGGCTTATTTCAACCCTAAGAAAACCCATTTGAAATCATACAGGTTTCACTTGAACCTTAATTTTGACTTATCTCAGTGGACATAGAACAGAGCACCAATGCATGAATTAGCAGAAGTATTAATGCATTATTGCTCTGGTTCTTTCTTTTAGTGTTAGGAAATTTAAATTTCTATTCTTACTGTTTTTCTCTTAATTGACTCTTGTGTTTCTGGATGTGGTTATCATAGTCTTAAAACTTCAGACAAAAATCTAAGCCTGTGTGTTAATAATTATGTCCAACAAACCAAGGACTGAGTACAGTCATATAAGTACTGTATTATAAATAATCAAAAACCAACCTGTTAAGAGTTTTTTGTAAGAAAGCTAGCAAGTTGCACAAATGCAGTAAGGTCATTGTCTTGGAGGGCACTTTAACACTTTATAAGAAAGTTCTATTTTTTTTAAGTATACCTCTTGGAAAGATAGATTAGCATAAAATAATTAAGAAAGAATAAAATAGTCATTAAATAAAATATAAATTTTATATCCATATCTCCCCTAGTCTCAGCATGCAACAAAGTAAAACTGAAAAATGAATAACCAATAGACAAGGAGTGAAATTCTTAGATTTTAGGAACATGTAGTTTTTAAGGTTCAGAGTCTGATTATAAAATTGGTTATAAAAGCAAAATATAGTTGTCATTAGAATATCAAATTCTCCTGACAGCTGAAAGTCTGTTTCTTGTAAAATGGGGGCATCTTATAACTATTTTACTTTTCTCACTGAAAATTTGTCTCTTAGAAGAGGATTAATAATGTCCCTCTCTTCTTTAATTCCAAGAAGCCCACCAGAGCTCACATGCCACGCGATGAGAGGCCATTTCTACTGATTCCTCTCCTTAAGCTCAGCTGAGGTTCTGGTACATAAACCTCAAGGATGAGCCAAATATCCTGCCCAAGGCCAATTCAGTTTTAGCAGGGTAGGAGACATAGTAAGGGTCTCTAAACTTGGTTTGCAGTAGGTTAATTAAGTATATTTTTACATGGACATCCACTTATTCTTCCTAAGGGCAGCCTGGCCTCTCTTCATATACATAAATCTTTCTGTTAGCAAATTGGGCCTTTGCTCCCTGATTAGCTTTTGGTTGTTACGAACAGACAGGAATTTATTTTTGGAAAATAATTATGTTCAATGTAAATAGAGTAATCCATTTAAAACCCCCTTGGTGCCTGCAGCCTGCTTGTCTGGAATAGTCAAAGTATTTGAATCCCCTGAGACAGTTCCTCTGAGTTCAGCATTTTTTAATATGAGAGAGAACTTAGACATTGTGAGTAAAATGGAATTGCTGACAGCCTAATGCACTTTGAAATAAGCACCTACAGCATGCCATTGTGGAGGGAATGTTAAATTTACTTTCTACCAAATCCATCTGTCATCTGCAAAAAAAATGCCTCATATTCATTTACATTTATTTCCAGACCTGAGATAACACAAAGAGCCACATTATCAGCTCAGACTCAAAGACACAGAGGTCTTACCAAGTACCAAACTTTGCTGATAATTCTCAGGATACATGTGAAGACAAAGGTGATGCATGGAAGCTTCTGAGACCTCCCATCAACTCTCAAGGTCCTTCCGTGACACATTAGATAGAATGTAGCCTCATACAGATGTAATGCTTGAGTTCTCTAAGTGATGCACACAGTTATGAGACTTGGATTATTATGTAGCTGACTTAACACTTTCCAATGGGCCATATACCATAAGCCCCTGAAAACTCTAGACAGACTGGCTATAGCTGCTAGAAGGATTCCGCAGGAACACTCTCATTATCTCTCTGCTGGTAAATACCATCAGGAGGCCCGATTAGCATGATTACAAGGAGTCTTTACCAGCTCATTTATTTTTTTCTCTCTCTCATTTTCCTCTTTCTGGGCATCCCTAGGGGAGAGAAGATGAGTTACAAACAAGCTACAAATCTTTTCCTTCCCAAGACCCATCCTTATAGCAATTGCTAATCGTATGCTTCAGTCCTATGCTGTTTTCCATATGATGATGTGTCATTTGGAACACACAAAGGCATACATAGAAACCTTCAGAACCACTGTCTGCCACTTTGTGTTACTATTGGCAATGAGAAAACTGGAGTTTCACAAAAGAAAAAATAAACCTAGAGGAACTTCCAAAGAGTTTTCTCCAGTCTTTGTGACTGGCCACACTTACCACCCAAGAAATTCAATATGCCCTTTCTCTTTGAACCTCAGCATTAGGGTTATTTTTTATTTAATTTTTTAAGTCATCACCTGAGGATATTTTTCCATTGATTTTTAGAGAGAGTTGAAGGGAGAGAGAGAGACAGGGAGAGAGAAACAATGATGTAAGGGAGACACATTCATTGGTTCCTACACATGCCCTGACCAGGGATGGAGATCCAGCCTGCAACGGAGGTACATGACCTTGACCAGAATAGAAGAACCCAGAGCCCTTCAGTCCTCTGAGCCAAACCGGTTAGAACTTAGCCTTGATATTATTTCTGGGTCTTCTACTGATCCCAGTATCTCTTCTCTATGGTAAAGCTTCTACATTCTCATATTCTCGGCCATTTCTAGTATAAGAAGATACAAAATTTAAGCATGGGAGGTCATTGGAAGCCGATTACATACATTTAGGGAAATTATATATTTGTACCAGAGTTTCAGAACCTTGCTTTGAACATATTAACAAATTGTTTTGTGTGATCTTAACAGCTTTTCCTATCTGTCAAGCCATCTAAGTAATGTTCCCAGCCCTTTGGTTCTGAGGGTGATAAAATCCTTTCATCCTCAATCCCCAGGCAAACCTCTTAATTGAAATCAAGCCAGCTGACCTGGATAGGTCTGGTCCACTTACCCATTAACTCAACAAATTGCTGTTGGACCCCTGCTGTGCGGAGAGTATTTTCCTAGATGCTGGGCATACCATAGGGAATGAGACAGTCAGGTTCTTGCCATCAAGGTTCTAACCTCTTTAAAAATGATCTCTGTAAGAAACCAAGGAAACAAATTCAACTCAGATAATTGCAAACTGTGATAAACCAAAGGATCTTTGAATTGGGATTTTTATGGCACTATATATTTTTATGAGGTTATTCAGCAAAGATAACTAACAAACAAACCAAAGCTAGCATTAGGGATTTCAGCTGCTGGCATTATGCTATATGGCTTAGATTATCTCTTCCCTAGACTCAAGAATGAATTGAATCATCCGATATCATAGGAAATCAATGAACTTCAACATGCTCTGACAATTCTAATACAAGAATGTTACTGCTTTGAATATAAAATTATCTGATTGATAGAAAATGCCAAATATCTCCTAATACACATACTGGAAACTTTCTGAATTCATACTGAAACCTATGTGATTGTTTTCCTTTATATAATTTGTTAGACAGTGTGGGAGCCCCTTTCCATGTCCCACGTGGTTCAGGGTTTCCGGTTCAGGGTTTGGGTTCTGAAGGAGGCCACACACAAACAAAAAGAGAGACTAGAAACCATTAATTTGGTGATATTGGGGGACCAGGCGGTAGCCTTCCTCTAGTGCAGTGGTTCTCAACTTCCTAATGCCACGTCCCTTTAATGAGAACCACTGCTCCAGTGGAAAGGATTACCCCTTGCTCTGGCCTTTCTCTCCCTTTTATTAAGGCTTTGGGACACACCCCTAGCCTTTAGGCAGGAAATAACAAAACAGAAATTAACATGAAACAAACAGGTAGAGGCTGCTTCAGCTAACAATATTTTCAACTAAACAGTGAGTAATTAGCTCTGACTTTTTAGAGCAGTTAAGGTTGACCAGCCTTCTGGTTTCCTGTTTACATCCATTTAGTGAGAACAATGTTTGGTTTCCGACAGACAGTAGGTTCAAATTAAAGATTTCTACTCAAGGCTTAGGGTACTTATACTATTTTTTTTAAGTATATCACCTTTATCTGTCCTGCCCTCCTCTTCCTAACCTCAGACACATGGAGTTTCCTGTCCTTGGAGCCCAAGTTACATGTAAACATGTCATTCAAATCCTGATTTTAATATATTGAAACTTTAGAAGTTTCCTTCAGAACAGAAAATAGATAAAGGATATGTTTGTCTTCTAAGTCCCCAAACTATCTTTCTAGCCAGTAACCTTTTAAAGTACTTGCCATTCCTCACTCAACCACTGGATTTTAAGTCCCAAGCTCAGCTAAAGTGATCAGGAAATTACCAATGACTGTACATGAGTAAGTTATAACCTTGTAGGGATGATAGAGTTAATCCCAGCACCAAAAAGTTGTATCTTACTAGACAGTGGGTTCTCACATCATAAAAGGCAAAAATTGTTATATTCAAAATTACACATTTTTTAATCCTCACCCAAGGATATGCTTTGTTGATTTTTAGAAAGAGAGGAAAGTGGTGTGTGTGTGTGTGTGTGTGTGTGTGTGTGTGTGTGTGTGTGTGTGAGAGAGAGAGAGAGAGAGAGAGAGAGAGAGAGAGAGAGAGAGAGAAAGAGAGATGTTAAGAGAGAAATATCAGTTAGTTACTTCCCATATGTGCCCCCATCTGAGAACCTGAAATCTGGACATATGTCCAGATCAATAATCAAACCCACCACCTTTTGGTTGAACAGTGAATGCTCTAATAAACTGAGCCAACTAGCCAGGGCACACACACATTTTTTAATTTACCCACAGAATACAGAATATCTGGTCATACTCACAGAACAGATTAAAAACAATCTAACAAATCTAGTACAACCAGGTTATCCTTCAGGACTAAAATCCATAGCAATTCTTCCACTGAGCACCTCGTGAAGTAGATGCCTTAGGTTTATGGGCTACAGTGTATGAAAAACATGCTGTTAGACTCAGCCTTGGTATAGCATTGTGCTCACACTATGAGAGACATAGGAAACTATGAAAAATAAGGAAACAAAGATTAGGGATTTTTATCTAAGACTCACTAATATTTGGTGGCACATTACACTAAATGGATGCTGAGCAGAATTGCTTGCTGAACAACAGAAGTAAAATTTAGTAAGTGAGCATAGATTATGTGAGCAAAGAATATATGCAATTTTAGTGGAATATAATAACAGTAGAAGAGCATGCCTGAGGATTCATTGAGGAAGACACAAATATTAGGCACAAGAAGCTGGATTATCTTTAGTGAGTTATATCAAGCCAGTGAAGATTTTTTTATAGTAAATCATGATTTTGCTAAAATATAAACACGATGAGTACAGTTATGAACCTAAAGACTATAAGCTGTTCTAGGTTCATCCAAAACCTGGTAGACATTCACATCTCATCCCTCTAAGTCTTAACTAGAGATAAATCCTGAGGAGCCATTTTGGAGGGATTTTTTTTATTGCTATGCCTTCAACACCTAGAATAGTTCTGGACAATAGTATACATGTAGTAAATAATTACCGAATTAACAGTACCTGATTATATTGATATGTATATAGCTACTTAAATACAGTAGGGACAGATGAGTAGATGTGGGATGGATGGATGGAAGGATGGATACATGGATGGATAGGAAGTGGAAGGAAGGAAGGAAGGTCAACTTTATCTGACTAGCTCATCTCACTTTTCTCCTCTGAACACATCCACAATAGAACTGTTGTATTCATGGACAATTATTTGTAGACACAAGGTCAGAGTCAGGGCAACTTCAAGCATCCAAGTGTATTTTTCAAGTGCTCTCAAGAGTGAAACAGTGGCCCCTAGGCAGCCAATGATTCTCAAAAATAACTGAGAAGAAATGAGCACACCAAGGGTTGCAGCTATGATCAGACAGCATGCTCACCAGTTGGATGGAGGACCAGATTAACTATGGCTGTGAAACGAAAGACAGGCTATTAGGGATGAAAGCCATGGCATTTGGAGAAATGAGGAGGAGGGGCGGATGCTGTATTCTGGTTACTTTTTTCTCTTTCCTGAGACCAAGGAAGCAGTAGGGATTAGAAGAGCATCATACCAGACCTGCTTTCAGACAGTAGGTATAAGAGGCAGCTGGAAGGAGACTGAAGGTAGAGCAGCTCTCCTGTCTGGGAAGGTGAAGATGTCAGTAGCTTCGAAGGTTAGCATGGCATTTTCTAAAGATGTTTCATATATGGCAAGTTCTGCAGAGTGGAAAGGCATTTGCTAAAAGGCGAGCCAAGTCCTTCTGGCTTCACTGGTTCCTGGGGCATGACTAGTGGGACAGCTGAACACTTTACACTTCACTCTCACTGTGCAATGCAGAGCAGCAGTGTGGGAAGCTAAGTCTACTTTATAGGAGAATATTCTTGTTTGTAGGTCTGTGAGCACTAATCTCAAAATAGACCACAGAGGGTGTTAGCAAATGTCTGTCACCCCCGCTTCCAGTCGCGCAGCTCAGTTTCATCAAGGTCCATGACATGCCATCTCCTGGAATCATTCCAGGGCTGAGTCAAAAGGGAAGGATCCCAACTGGTTTCCTGCCTTTTTATTTTTCTAGAGATAAACCAGAAGAAAACTAAACAGTAGTTCTATCACCTAGAAATAATCATTGTTAACATCTCCATATTCACTTTTAAATTTTATTTATGTATTTATAGAGGTGTTTGAAGTTTAATTGAAGTAAAATTGACAAGGATTATATATATTTAAGTTGTAAAACTTGATGATTTGGTATTTAGATGCATTGTGAAATAATCACCACAGTCCACCTAAATAACATATCTTACATAGATAGCATTCCCCCGCCCCCCTCTCTCTCTCTTTCTCTCTCTCGGATCTGTCTTTTAGTTATGACCTTACCACATACTTCCATACTTTGACTTCTTCAAAAAGTATGTCCTTAGATTTTTCCCTCATTGTGGACTCTCTACCTTGTTTATTCCAGAAGCAGAACGCTGTCTTGCCATAGGTCATTTGCATCAGCACCTAAGCCTCACCCTACACTGTAGCTCACGGCTGCCAGAACCAAGCCTTGGACACTGTAGGGTTCCTGCATCTCTGGGGATCGGCTCTTCCCATCTTCCAGGTGCCTCCCTGGCTTTTTTATCCTCTGAAAGTCTCCAGACTTTGGGGTTCATATCTAATCTGTTTCCACGTATTATAGGTGAGAGCACACCCCAAATATCTCATACTAATGACTCTTTGAGTCTTTTCTAACTCTGTCCATTCTTCCCCATCCTCACCTGGATTCCCAGATTGACAGAGAACAAGGTGTGACCAGCTCACTCATATTTCCTAGTGTACGGCAAAGGGCACCTCAATCAGAAAGTTGTGTTAACTTTAGAAGTGAATGCAGAAAAATGTATGTAAATTCAAAAAGTCAACTGTAGAAAAATATAATATCGATTTATCTTTCTACTATGCCATCAAAACTAGAAAAAGTGACTAGTTACATATTTATCATAGAGTCTGGAACCTAAACTGCTGGTTTTACTGAACCAGAGCCCATAAGTTAATCAGAATATCTAGATGGTAGGTGTTAGGACTAATTCTTAATAATAAAAAAGTCAGAAGTCATGCCATCCCAGCTGAATGCTGACTGAAAAGACAAGAGGTTTGTTAGAGCAAATGTGGTTTTGCGTGTTCGGAGTGAATCACAATATTAAGGATTTAGGAATAATGAGCATAAAGTAAGGCCAGATTCCCTGGCTTTTTCTAACAACTCAGTTCTAACTACTTCATAATACTGTTGAAGTTGGTCCAATTTAATTATGCTTGTAAAATCTACCCTTTTGAACACTAGTTAGTGAAATGCTGTGGTGTTACATCATGTAAGAAAAGTTTTCTACATGTTTGATCATGTCATTCCTCTGGCTAGCACAGATATTTTTGTGCACTTACTCCGAGTTACTATGAAAAAAAATTATTTCTATTTATCCCCAACAATTCAAAAGCATCATTAATTTATCTAGAGCTTACCAATATAAGCAAGCTCCGTAAGAAAGGGCTTCACGTGGTCTTCACTCTGCACCCCCAGCATTTGCATAGCACTCACACACCAGGTATTCAGCATTCACATGATTAATTAGTGAATAAATGAAAATAAATGAACATGTTAATTAATTATGGGGCAAGAGAATGCTTTCTGGCTGATATGGTCAATTTTGGGGGTCTTTATCATAAAACCCACTAGGAGCAATTTAAAGTAAAGTTTAAAGAAAGAAAAAAATTTAAGGAGGCCCTAGCTGAATTGGTTAGCTGGTTAGAGAATGATCCCAATATGACAAAATTACAGCTGGTTGGATCCCCACTTGGAGCACATACAAAAAACCACAATGGATGCATAAATAAATGGAACAACAAATCAATGTCTCTCTCTCTCTCTCTCCCTCTCCCTCCCTCTTTCTCCCTCCATTCCTTCTTTCTCTAAAAATCAATAGGTGTGTTTTTTAATGAAGGAAAGGCAGATGAAAACATGCTCACCATCATTAGCCATCAGGGTAATGTTTATTAAAACCATAATGATATACCACTATGTACCAACAATGCCCAAAATTAAATATATCAATCGCACTAAGCCTTGGCAAGGATGGGGAGCAAATGGAATTCTTATAAGTTGATGTTTTGAATGTGAAATGTTACAAACATTTTGGAAACATTTTTTTCAATTTTTTATAAAGTGAAACATGTAATTAATATTCCTTCAGTTCTCCTTTCACATAATTCCCCAAGAGAAATGAAGACATATGTCTACATAATGCCTCTCTTAATAAATAATACTCCCAAATTGAAAACAATCCAAGTGCTCAATACAAATCAACAACAAATGGATAAATTAAGATATATCCATACAGTGGAATACTACTTAGCCAAAAAAAGGGGGTGTGGTGGGATGACCTGGTGCATGTTATATGGGTGAATCTCAAAACAGCATGAGTGAAAGAAGCCAAATTCAAAAAAGTTGATTCTAAATAATTTCATTTATATGAAATTTTAGAGGAGGAAAATCTATTCTATAGTGATAGATGAGTGGTTGTCTAGGGCCATGAGTAGACAGGGAGTTGATCACTAAGGAGCACAGGGATCTTTTAAAGTGATGTCAATATTATCTATCTTATTTTATCTTCTATTAAATTTTAATTTAATTTATTGGGGTGACATTAGTTAATACCTTTATATAGGCTTCAGAGGTACAATTCTATATACATTGTCTATATTGTGTATTGTGTAATCACTACCCCAAGTCAAATAAGCAAAATAAACTAACAAACAAAATAGACACAGACCCACAGATATAGAGACCAGACTGACAGATGTCAGAGGGGAGGAGTTAGCAGAACTGGGTGAAAAAGGTGAAGTTATTAGAAAAAAAAACCCTCATAGACAATACTATTGTGAATATTATCTATCTTGATTGAGGTGGGGGTTTCACAGATCTATGAATTTTTCAAAACTGAACTATATACTGAAAATTAGTTCATTATATTTTGTGTAAAGTACACTTCAATAATAATGATGTTAAACACGATCACAAAAATTTTTAAAAATTGTGTGTGTTTTACTAATGACAGAAATGCATTTAATATTTTATTGTCAGGAATGTTGTTAGCCCATGGAACCAATTCTTCATAAAAACTTGTTATATAATCTTTTATATTGTCAATGATATTGCTTCTTCATATCAACTGAATAATAATTGTAGATACAGTGGAAGAGAGGTTATGGGCTCACAAAATGTGGCCCATATTTTACTGCATTAATGATGTATTCAATGTTTTGAATGATAGTAATTGCAAAGCAAAAATTCTTTTAGAAGTTAAAACTATCATTTTGCTTCCAAGCCTGAACTCTGCAAGTTACTTTGAATTAAGCTGATTTTGTTATATTATCCCAAATATAAAGCTGAATATTATTTCTTCATCACCTTAAAAGCAGTAAAGTGTAGTTCTAGGCACATAATTTGGAGTTAACGCAAACAGGTTGACTGACTAAGTGATCAGATGAGTGAGGAAATATTTTTTGTTTTCTATCATTTTTCTGAATTTCTATCACAAAAATATATTCCCCTATTGTCTTTAAAAACGCATTTATTTAAAGATGATTAATTTTAGACTATTTTGAAATAGACCAAAACACGCAGTAGATGACTTCTTTGAATGTTAATGGCCTGAGGACTCACAGAAAATGGCTAAGTCTTCAGGAAACTCATCTTTAATGTCAAAATGATCTTTTGAAAGTGCAATTACTACTATAAAATAAGAGTCAGTGGTTTATTGTGGATTATTTTCTCAAAAAATATCATGAACCAAAAAATAATGACTTTAGAAAGCCAGATACTATTAGAATTCACAAGTAGGTTTGGCTAAATTAAGATATTGGTCATCATTGAAAAAAAAATGTTCAATTCCATTGCAAAGACAATATTTTTTTCTTTTCATTTTCTTCTGGTACAATAGGAGAAACACTGGACTTTTGTATTATTTTTTAAAAATGAAGTGCAGTTATTCACCCCCCAAAATTTTAATTTTTCTTAAAGTTTTTAAAGCAGTATTTTAGAAAAAAAATGAAGTAGTACTAGCAAAAATTTTAATTAGCACTATGGTAGAAATTTTTTATATGATTTTTCTACTAACTTCATGAGTGCCATCAATTAATGTTAATCCTAACTAACAAAGAGGGAATATGCAAATTGACCATCACACTATCACAAAGATGGCTGCATCTACAGTGGAGGCCAAATTCCCATAAAAAGCCTTAAGGAGTAATCAGCAGGACCTGAGCCTGCACCCCCCACCCAGTGGGACTTGACAAAGGACCTCAGGCTGCAACTCTTGCCCCAGTGTCAGGCCAGGAAACCTTAGGTCATGCCCCCTGCCTGGCAGGGCTTGAGGAGGGTGGGGCCAGCTAGGTCTGGATCTCACCTAACGGGGGAAGGACTGGGTGGGGCTGGGTTTTGTGTGATTTTGAGGTACCACAGGTGGGTGGGGACTTGACTCTGGGTCCCCTGGTGTGCCCCAGACTCTGACAGGGAGAAGATTTACATACACATTTTACTAATTTTCTTTCATCTCTGACACTTCTATTATAGAGAAAGGACAAATAACAATATTAATGTATTTCCTCTAATTAATCCCCTTTTAATGTGCATGAATTTTGTGCACTAGGCCACTAGTTGGTAAGTAATATAGTAGAATTAAAAATGTATTATCAGAAGAAATTGGAAAGCATATTCTAGTAACTTATTTTTCAACAGTTCTATCCAAAGATTATTTTAAAGAATTCTCTCCTTCTGAACAATACATAAGAGAGAGGAGGGTCTAAGAATTATCTGAAATCTAAACACCATCAGTGTCTAGAATAACAAGTTTTTCAAAAAAGAACCCAGTGTAAATATTATTTTCCCTATGTTTATTTTTGAGTAGCATGAATACTTCATGTGAACTCTAATGTTTGATTAAAAAAAAAAAAAGTCAGTATTTGAAAAGATATTATTCACAATGGAAATAGATATAGGATAAAATTTTGATGGAGTAACATGGTAGGGAGGGAAGTTGTTAACTTTTGAAAAAATAGACATCTGAGAGTACACCTTTGGATTTAAAGGTAAAGTATCTGGAAAGCATCACTATTCATGCTTCTAGGTATAGAGACCATGTATAAACAGAGTTTGGGGCCCCATAAAATACCCAAGAACATTGTTTGGCTTGCATTAACGTTGTTGTGTTTTTTTTGGGGTGTTTTTTATTTTTCATTTATTTATTTATTTTTTGCATAGCCTGGACTTGGGAAAGAATGTGTGAATGTATAAGAAATGCTTAGATATTAATCTATGGTCTAACACTAGGAAAGTGTGGGTGTATTTTTAGGTCAGTCAGCATGCTGTGGCAATAAGATCAGTGGATGTTTGAGGTCAATAGAAGGGTTTAGGGTAGATCTCATATGTGTGACTTTTCCTAAACAAATGTTGCTGAGTCTTAATTCTGTAGTAATTTGGAGAGTAGCTGGAGGACTGACAATGGGCAGATATTGTTTTAATCTTCAAAAATAGTAGGGTTCTATCATATGATCCAGAAGTTCTATTTTGGGGTATACATCCAAAAGAAACAAAAGTATTATCTCAGAGATATCTGTGCTATTATATTTATTGCAGCACTATTTACAATAGCCAAGGAATGGAAACAATTTAATTACCCATTAGTGGGTAAGTGGATAAAGAAAATGTGATAAGTTATATATAGATATATATAGACATAGAGATAGAGATGGAGATAGAGATAGAGATAGATGTATATACACTTTAATAGCTGATTTATATTACATTTGAAATGTATTTTAATAAACATTGTCCTTATAATTATTCAAAGTGTGTATACATTTTGGAGATACTAGTTTGGGACAAAATTAAGTTTACAGTTGTTTGAATGGAAAATAATACAAACATTAAAAATAATAATACAAGAATAAAGTGGTTTACATACTTACAAATGTAAACCTACTCTTGCTCACTTCTGTGTGTGTATGTGTGTGTGTTATAGCCTTTAAAAAGAAGGAAATTTTGTCACTTGCAACAACAGAGGTAAGCCTAGAGGACATTATTCTAAGTGAAATAAGCCAGTCAGAGAAAGATAAATACTGCATGATATCACTTATATGAAATCTGAAAAAAGAAAAGTCAAACTCAGAACCAAAGAGTAGAATGATAGTTGCCAAGACTGCAGGTGGGGGAGAGGAGAAATACAGAGAAGTTGGTAAGGAGATCCAGACTTCAGTTACAAGATGAATAAGGTCTGGGGATCTAATGTTTAACATGGTGACTCTAGTTGTTTAATTGAAGTTTGCAAAGAGAGCAGGACTTAAATGTTCGCGCCAAATATAATAAAAAGGTAATGTATGTGAGGTGATGGATAAGTTAACTACTAGTAAATGGGGAGGATTCCTTTCACAATGCAGACATATCACATCATCATGTTGTACACTTTAAATATCTTACTGGTCAGTTTTACCTCAATAATGTTAGAGGGGAGTGGCATTCTCAATGTATGAACTAGTAACCTTATATTGGCCATGGGAATGAATCTTGGATAGATCTATAAAGGGACAGAAAAAATAACAATAAGAGAGAAAAGTAGGAGCAGGCAAGAATTGACTGTCCATATTGCCAAGGTTTTAGCACATTTGGGGGCAAGTTTGGGAGTGACACAGTAGCATTCATCTCAACCGTAAATGCCAGGTAGGTTCAGTGTATAGGGATACCACAGAGGTTTTGTTAGGTAGGCAAGACACCACATGTGAAAGAAGATAGCAATCTCCAGAGAGGCAGTTATTTGGGTATGGAAGTTTCTACTTGAGCACCCTATCTGTGGGTGGAATACTCTAAGCCTATGTAAACATGCCATTTTCACCAGGGCTCTGACCACAGAGACTAAAGCCCTGCTCATTAGTCCGGTGCTTTGATTTCTGATTCATAGAACTAGCAAGAACCAACCAGGAACCCTGTGCTCATGGAATTTATTGATACATAGATTTTGGGAGCATTCAATTTCTTGAGCTTGAACCAAAGCAAAATGTTGAAAAGAGGCTACTAAACTCATGAGCAAGGGGAGCATGACAGGAAAAGGTCAGTTGTGCTCACAGTGCTAGGAAGGTGTAGTAACCATGGCTGGCTCAAGTCTGGAATTGGCTGAACATGGAGTGTGTTTGCTGTGGACTCTCATCATTAGAACTGGCCTGGGGCCAGGGGAGAGGAGTGTTGCACACTCCTTGCTTTGAACCCAAGTTGAATCAGGATGGAGAGCCCTGCCTGTGCTTCTATATAAATGAACCGCAATCTTTTATTTTCCACACCTTTGCACTGTTTCCTTTGCCCAGAATTCCTGAACCTCTGTGTCCTTATGATAAATTTCCTTGTGCCTTGGGTCAAGGTTAGCTGCTTTGTAACATTTTCTCTGCTCTCTCCAGAGGAATTAAAAGTCCGTCCATCAGTATCTTTTAACACAGCATGTATATAATTAAATTTGCCTATGTGTGTAAATAAGCAGTTAATAACTCCAGACAGTGAAAGCAATGACAGATCTACTCATCTTTAATTCCCTTAGAGCCTGACTCATTTCCTGGCATAAGTTAAATGATTAATAAATGTGTGAATGTGTGAACGAAAGGAAGGAAGGAAGGAAGGAAGGAAGGAAGGAAGGAAGGAAGGAAGGAAGGAAGGAAGGAAGGAAGGAAGGAAGGAAGGAAAGAAGAAGGAAAGAAGGAAGGCAGGCAATCAAGAAGGATGATAGGAAGGAAGGAAATTCATTCTAAGCAACTCATTTATTCACATGTAAAGAATTTATTTTAAGAGAGAGAGAGAGGAAGGAGGAATAAGAGGAGGAGAAAGACAAAGCTAGACTGTGTCTTCAATGTCTTGAAATTCTGAAGGAACAGGAGACAGAGGTAGAATATTCATCTTTGTTTCTCATTGGGGGTTATGACTTTGGAAATCAAAGCAGAATATTTGAGGAATATTTGGGCCTCTAAGTGAAGTGTAGTTACCAGAGTGCTGGCTTCCTGTAACACCCCACAGAGCCCCTTGGGAAGATGAAGAGAAATGGCTTAGTAGGAAACTTGCAGCACTGGTGAAGAAGGCTTTGTGCTTGACATATGAGCCGTGGAAGAAAAAAGGAATAGATTAAAGCCACAAACCTCAATACTACAAAGGAAACAGAAGCCACATAGAATGAAAACAAGCAGGAAAGTAATACTATCATTTCAAAAAGAAGTAGCTGGAGAAATGATTTAGAAACAACTCTTAGGTCTCAGATGTAGATATAAAAATATAGAGAGAATGAGACATAAGGGAAAAGATATTTTAAAACCAATATATTGTTTTAGGAAGACCATTTGAAGCAATGATAACAGGAATAAAAGATAATTATAATCTTTTTGAAATCATAAATTATTATCCTTTCTAAATGATTTTTAGAGATGAGTGTATATTATTTGTGTAAAACATTTAAAAGATAGAAAAAAATGTATGTAAATTTTAAGATAACCTTTTAAATAGGCATATGTATGCACCCACACTGATACACTATAACATACTATCATCACACTTAAGATATGATGTTTTTTATCCCGCTCTTTCATTTAACATTATGGTAATAATTTCTTTGTGCCAATAAATATTCTTTGGAAGCATATGTTTTTATACAGATAAAATATTTTGTCATATAAATGGACCACAGCATATTAAATATTCCTTTTAATAAATGTTTATATTAGAGTTTTCCAACTTTAATTTTAGAAATAAATTGTTATATCCATATAAATATTTGAATTATTCCCTTGGTATATATTCAGAAAAATGGAATTACTGGGGGAAATGGTATGGAAAATGTTCAACATTTTAATGTTTTTTGATTATAAGAGTAATGTTTGTGTGTTATATAGAATTTGGAAAATATAAAAAGTTACAAAGCATATTTTAATTCCATAACAATATTTTTTAGTTTCTTTGAAATCCCTGTTGCTCTTATTCACCCCACACTCCCTCTATTTGTCCACCTACTCCTGCTCTCTACTTTGCCACTCTGCTTCTATGTCCTCCTGCCCACTGGTTCCTACACAATTTCAGAAGTCTTCCTTTAAGTTGATACTTTTTCTTTTGTCCTGCAGCATGGTTTGGGCAGAGAGGCATGAGGACAGAGAGGCTCAGAGCCTGTCTCAGAACACACTGGCTGGTTTGAATCCCAGCTCTATTATTTCTGAGCACTGAGACCTGAGCTACATTAGTTAAAATATCTCTAAGATGTAGTTTCCTCAACTGCAAAATAGAGATAATGATCATAACTAATTTCTAGGGTGGTTGCAAAGATTAAATGAGCTATGACATGTAAATCATTTAGCATGCAATCAAGAAATGTTAGCTTCAGATTTTGGCTCTGTGTTGTCTATGTTGCATTTAATTTTTTCTTAACAAAGAGGAAATCGTTAAGGATTATTGAGCATAAACGTGTATGTGAGAGACCCTATGAAATGGAAGCAGAAATTACATATAGCTGTCCTTTCGGGTGTCATTTTGAGTCCAATCCTCATTGAGGTGAAGTTGATGGGCTTAATTTTCAGCTCACTTCCTGATTCATAACCATCTACCACAGCTCTGTGATACCAAGAGGAACTCAGTTGTCACCTTCATTATATGTCTGGGTCACAGGTAGTCTCTGACAATCCACAATATATAGTATACACTCTACCAATATGGCTTCGTCATTTTCCTACGTCATTTGTTTTATTCCAAAGTTCCTGCATAGCTATGCCAGCCCCCCTCTATTTCCTAACAGAATAAGATGAAAAAATAGAGAGAAACATTGGGAAACGGATAAGATAAACAAGGACTCCAAAGAAACTAAAAATGTCATTATAGAATTAAAATATGCATTTAAGATGATAAAGAATAGAACTGGCATTTTTTACATATTTTGCTTGTAGCTGTCTATATTTTCTAAATTCTTTGATTTTCTATCTCAGAACAGATTTAAAAAGATATATAATAAAAGCAGCAAATAGAAAATGGGGTTTTAGAAATTCCTTTTATAGTAGCATTAAAAATATCAGGTAATTCTGCATAATATAATGGATATGTTAGTACTTCAGAGGAAATATTATAAAATTTAATGAGAGTCATAAAATAAGATCTAAATAAATGGAGAGATATAACATGTTCATGGATTGGAGAACTGAGTATTTTAATGATGTTATTCCTGCCAAATTGATCTAGCAAGTTAATGAAATAGCAATCTGAATATCAACTTGCTTTTCTTTTGTAAATAAAAAAAAAGGCAAGCTAATTCAAAAGTGTATATGGAAAAGCTAAGGGCTGAGAGCAGCCAAAACATTCTGAAAGAAAAAGAAAGTGAAGGATTTGCTCTATCATGTTTAAAGATTGCTTATAAAAAAAAAAGTCATACAGAGAAAGTAATTTGGGCATATAAATAAAGTCATAAATCAATGGAATAGACTAGAGAACCCAAAAAACAACATATTCATGTATGGATGCAAGATTTATGATAAGGCAGTGAAAGAAAGCATCTATGATAAAAAAAAAAGTGCATTTTTAATGAGTGAGGTTGGGATTATTAGGTGTACATATTTAAAAAATGAAATTTTACTTCTACAGAAGATCATATGCAAAAAGCAATTTCTAGTTTATCATAGATCTAAATATAAAAGTTAACACTATAAAGTTCTTTGGAATATATTACAGGAAAATATCTTAATAATCTCTGATAGAAAATATTTTTAGGCACAAATTATAAAGACAAAATTTAAGAAATTTATTGCACAAAAGATGCCAAAAATGAAGTGGAAAAATCACAGAAATAAAATATAGTAACAGCATATAGCTGACAAAGAACTCTCATCCTGTAGGCACTGAATGAGCACCTTTTGGTTGATTCAGAGATTACATTCCTAAGATAGGGAGGCTATCCTTTAAAGAACAGGGTCCTTTTCTATTTTTTTTTTTATGTCATTGAGTTTGCTTTTTTCCCAGTTGGCATCTACATTGAGGCCATAGGCCAGAGTACTTAGTAGAAATTCCATTTACACTCTGATGTTTTAAATATACATATATATGGCATCATTGCTCATTTCCAGTTCTATCATTAGTTTTCACATTTATGTGTCTCTTCAAAGGTATCTTAGGAGGAATTTGAAGTTGTATTGCCCAAACTTCAGGCCAAATTTTTTAATAATATTTATTATATGATTCCTTAGTATTGACATAGATTTATGACTTAGATATATTTTATTTTCTTTATTCCAGTATCTCCTTAAATTACATTAGTTTTTTAGTGCTTCTACATAATATTTCTAACTGGATAATTATAGTTTGTTCAGGTTATAATGTAATTACTCTATAATTTCCCCATCATGAAGAATTTTAGATTACTCTTACTTTTTCCATAATGGCAAAAACTCCAATGAGACATCTTAGCTGGAATTTATAAACCTTAAGATTATATTTTTAGATAAGTTCTCAGAAGTGAAATAAACTAGGTCAATGTGTAAACATCATTTTATGGCTTTAAAATGTATTGCAACACTCCTTTGCTACCTATAATATTTGAAAGTAACAATGGCTTTGAAATTTTTAAGTCAGAGGAGAAATATGACACATGATTAGGACTGGAATTTAATAGTATGCGACTCTAGCCTAGGTATACCTAACTAGACATGATTTTTCCTCAAAACACACCAAAACAAGGTTTTCCTTTTGTCTTCTCTCCTTCAATTTATAGAGTTGCACAGCTGCAGGTATCTGAATTGCTTCATACCTTAATCTAATTTCTCATATCTGATTCAGCTAGTGAAACTGTCAGCTTTACTTCCAGACATCTCTTAACAACAGCCCCTTCTTTCATCTCTGTCCCCTACCTCTCAACTGAACAGAAGTGACAGCAACCTAACTGGCCTCTAGCTTTTCAGACTGCTCCTTACACTGCCTCTAGAGATGTGCGACATCACAGATATCACCAGGCCATTCCACAACCTATAATCTCCTATTGTTCTCAGTCTGCATACAAAATAGAACCAGTCTTTAGCATGTCAACTAGGATTTTCACATCTGACTCCAATCATAGCAGTAGTGTCATATCTTTGCCCCGGGACGTAATTAGCCATTCTCCCACCATTTTTGAGATTGTTCCTAACCCCTATCAGTTTTCAGAATTTTTTAGAAGAATTTTAGGTTAATGTCCTCACCTCTACCACCATGCCTATGCCTAGCACAAGACCTGGTACCCATGAGAGATACTGGAGAAAACTGAATGGAACTCAATTGGGATGATATATGTACAGTCATTACTCAAAAGATATTGAATGATTAGCATTTTAAAATGTGTGATATGAGCCCATTTGAGATTTTATAAGAAGATCTAGATGAAGACAGAAGTCATGTTCATTATATGGAGAGCTAATAACTTAGAAAAAAATAATTGGATTTAAAGATAAATTTGCTAGGTATAGTCAGAAATACAGAGTTCAAAACAACAGCAAATTCTGATGTCTCTATCTTTAAAGTATTCCAAAAAACTGGCTATCTTTACTGCTCACACATAGGTACAAACCTTCATTGACCACCTGAACTATGGCAGTAGACATTTAACTGGTTCCTCTCCTTCTCCCTTGCTTCATCCAACTGTTATCAATGCCCCTGTCAGTGTGATCTTATTACAACATGAATCAGATCCTATTTATCTTTCAAGCTAAACCCTCTAGTCAGTGTATTCTCATAACACTCAGTAAAAATAAGTCATTTTTATGATTAACCAGAATCTACATGACTCAGTTCCCATAACCTCTTAAACTTCATCTCCCTCTACCTTAATTTACTCTGTCCACCACATTGACCTCCTTCAGTTCTTTGAATAGTCAACCATGCTCCTACCTCAGGTCCTTTGATATTTGCTGTTCCTTCTGCTTGCAATATTCTCTTCTCCGACATCCACATGGCTACTTCTCTCACTTTCTCTACCATCTAAATTTTAAACTCCCCATCCCAATAATAACCCCCTTTCCTGTTTTCACTTTGGTGCCTGAACTCTTAATAATATCTAGAATATTCTATATGTTACTCTAATTCACTGTCTGCCTCCTCAGTAGAGTATAAACTCCATGTGAAAATGAATTTTTGCCATGTTCTTGTTTATTAATAATTTCTCAAACTTAGAACAGTGTCTGATGGATAGCAGAAACTCAATTACAAGGTTGATCATGGACAAAAAAGAAATTCCATGGAGAAGAGTAATAATTTGCTTTTTGGTTCAATATATTGCATATCAATTGTGATAGCCATAACTTAACATGACTTAAGTTTTTAAGAACAAAGTTTGTGAGGGTTAAAAATAATAGAATTTCATGATGGAAATTGTTATGGACTAAATGTATTCCTCCAAGTTCATGAATTGAAGTCCCAGTCCACAATATGGCTATTAAGAAGATAAGGCCTTTGTAAAGGTAATTAAGATTAGATGAGGTAATAAGGGTGGACCACAATCCTATTGGATTAGTGATCTTATATGACAACAAAGGAAAGAGCTCCTCTTTTTTCTCTCTACAATGTGAGGGAAGATGTAGCAAGAAGATGGCCAATTGTAGGCCAGAAAAAAAAAAAAAAACACCTCTCACCAGGAACCAAATTACCTAGTATCTTAATTCTGGATTTTCCAGGCCCTGGATTATGAGAAATAAATGTCTTGTTTAAGTGACCAGTTTTTAGTGTTGTGTTATGACAACCCAAGTAGACTCAGATAGATCCTGGCTGATGTTGCCCAATATTTAGAGCACCAGCCCACATATGGAAGGGTCATGGGTTCAATTTTCAGTCAAGGGCATGTACCTGGTTCAATCCCCAGGCCTGATTTGGTATATTTAGGAAACAACAGACTGATGTTGCTTTTTCACATCAATGTTTCTCTCTCTTTCACTTCCCTCCCTCCCTTCTTCCACTCTAAAAAAATCAATGGAAAACATATCCTCAGGTGAGGAGTAACAACAAAAAAAATCATCTGAGCTAATTTTCTTTCTTGACAGATAACTGAAGCCAGAGAAGTTAAAGGTCCCAGTATCAGTACAGAACAGAACAGAATTAAAGTCAACATCCAAGTTGCAGCTCAGTGCTTTTTCCACTTACTGTGCTGATTCTTATGCCACTCTATTTAATATGTAATCAGTAGAAGACAAGGCTTCCCAAACCTCATTCCCATGGAACTCTGTTCTCCCAAATGTATACCAGAAGTTTTGCCATTAAAAATTAATGATGGTGCCCAGACGGGTTTGGCTCAGTGGATAGAGCTTCGGCTTGCGGACTGAAAGGTCCCAAGTTTGATTCCGGTTGGGGGCATGTACCTTGCTTGTGGGCACATCTCCACTGTGGGGTGTGCAGGAGGTGGCTGATCAATGTCTCTCTTTCATCGATGTTTTCGACTTTCTATCTCTCTCCTTTCCTCTATGTTAAAAATCAATAAAATATATATTTTAAAAAAAAATAATGATGGTAGTTTTTTTCACAGTGTCTTAAAGGGGTGGGCAGGTATTTAGTTAATTTTTGTCCACAATTTTGTTTTGTCAACAAATTATTCTCACCCCTCTAAAAAGATAGAAAAGGGGAGTGGGAATAATGTTACTGGAGAAACACTGAACCATAGTTCTCTAAAGTAATTGTCTTGGGAGATGTTGAGGGTTACTATGTAAATTTAATATCAACACATTTCCTGCCAGAACAATTGATCCTAGTTCAAAAGGTAGAGTGAATGCTACTCAGATTTTCACTATATTCCAAAAAGAGCCCCATTACTTCTCATAGCCCTGGTTCCTGAATGGATTTGAAAGGCACTAATATCAAAGCATGACACAGCAACTCAAAAAGCTACCCCCAGCTGAAGCAGGATCCAGACAAGAGAACCTTTTGAATCAAGGGGATCTGAGTCCCTCTGTGCGAGGCTCTATCATAGTATATTCATGATATTATATATGGTGCCTGTGCTTGGATTCTTTATTTAAGGTGTTATGGACAAGTCTCCATTGGTAACCTTATATAAATGGCTACTTGTGAAGTTTCTAGGGGAACATGAATCTGTTTTTAGAATTTTGAAAGGCTGAAATAAAGATGAGAGAGTAGATTTATTTGGTATCATTCTAGGTATAAAACCAAGTTCTGTGCAAACACTACAGGGAAGTAGGTCTTTGACTAAATAGAGGAACAATTAGAGTTGTTATCCCTGGAAAATATTTTCTAGTAAAAATATTAAAATGTAACCCTGGTTGGTGTTTCTCAGTGGTTATAGCATTAGCTCACATGATGAAGGGTTGCAGGTTCGATTTCTAATCATGGTCATGTGCCTGGGTTTCAGGTTCAATCCCTTACCTGGTCAGGGTGTGTGTGGCAGGCAACCAATTGATATGTCTCTCCTCTTACATCAATGTCTCTCTCTCACTCGCTCTCTTGCTCTCTCTTACTTTCTCTCTCCTTGCCTCCCTCCCTCCCTCCCTCCTTTGCACTCTCTCTCTCAAAAACAAAATCTTAAAATGTATTGAAAAGTACTAGAAATGCCCCAGTCATCACCCTGGAATATGCAGAAGAAATTCTGTTTGGGAAGTGATTTAAGACAGATGAACTCAAAGGGTCATTCCAAAGTAAAGGTTTTGCCATTCTATGAATGAAAAGCTTTGGACCATTATGTATTACTAAAGGCCCAGTGCACAAAATTCATACATGGGGTGGGGGCGAGGGGTGGTCCCTCGGCCTGGCCTACATCCTCTCCAATCTGAGATCCCTCTCATAATCCTGGACTGCTGGCTCCTGACCTCTCACCTGCCTGTCTAAATGATCATCTCTAACTACTCTACATGCTTTCCTGATCACTCCTAATTGCTCTCCCCTGCCAACCTGATTGCCTCTAACTGCTCTCCCCTGCTGAGCAGATCATCCCTAACTGCCTCTGCCTTGGCTCCTGCCTCCAGGGCTTTGTCTGGAAAGGTGAAAGGCATCTGGAAGGATATCCAGAAGATGTCTAATTAGTATATTACCCTTTTATTAGTATGATAATGAGGATGTTAGAATCACCTGCAAATGCCTGGTTTCTTTCTTAACTTAGGGTAAAGGGATAATAATCAAAAGGATCTTGGATGACTAAAATGAATATGGAATGGGAAAAAGAAAAGAAACTTCAAATATTTCACCATTTGCATGAGTCCTGACCTGTTTCTTAATGAGGAACTCTGCACTGGAATAAGTTATATTCTTGGGAGCTCAGTTACAGGCTTTGAGACTCTCAACTTTCACTGGATCGCTGAGATGTTCAAGAATGCTCTAAAAAGAAAGGGAAAAAAACAGTGGGAGAAATACTTTTAAGGATGATATTTCAAATTATTGCTAATTTAAATAATTATTGCTACCTTAAATTGAAGAGTTAATGACGTAGGATACCAAAAGCTTGAAATTTTTCTTGTAAGTTACAACAGACTTATCCTTACCACTTCTTTTAATGTTATCACTTAAGTAGTGGAAGTTTCACCTTTGTTCTTATTGTTTCCCTCTTTTGAAATCACCTTTCTTATTTCTTGAATGAGTCTTCTTCATGACATTTTATTTCTACTCTGTTGAGTTTTCTTTTTTTATTGATGCTTATAATATTCTTTGCTCTTTTAAGAATATTTTATTCTTTTTTCTATTTGAAAGGTTATTCCAGAATGCAATACATGTCCTTTAAAAAAAAAAGATGAGGTACTCTGGCTTTTATATTAGATTCCTTCACATAGTTTTTAATTAACTTTTATTGATTTAAGAAAGGAAGAGAGAGAGAGAGAGAGAGAGAGAGTGTGTGTGTGTGTGTTATAGAAACATCAATGATGAGAATCATTGATCAGCTACCTCCTGCATTCTTTCTAATGGGATCAAGCCCCCAACCAGGTCATGTGCCCTTGACCAGAATGAAATCCAGAACCTTCAGTCCTCAGGCTAACACTCTATACATTGAGCCAAACCAGCTAGGGATATTCCTTCACATTTTTAACTTCTTAAGAGTAATTTTGTACTGTTCTTAAATACTAGTTTATAATGACTATGCATGAGTGCTAGAGGCAAAGACCAAAAAGTAGTTAGCATAATAAATGCAAGCAGTCCCACCAGAAGGCTGATGGACATTAGGGCTTTAGCAAGGGCTAAAAGCTATATACCCATTATTCTGTTGAGACAATGGCAGCTGAAGGCAATCTCCTAAACTGATACTCCTTTATTGTTTACCAAACCTTACCATTGATATGTCTTTTTGGTTTGCTAAAGGACAAATGTGTTTTCTAGTAAATTAAAAGTATTCAGGAAGCCACTCCACTAGAGAGTAGGTTTCCACCTGGCTCTCCCCAATAATTTCTAAATTTGTATTTATTATCTAATATATCCATTTGTGTGTGGCCCCTTCTCAAGATCCTGAATCCTTGCTGCAAAAGGTTGCAGCACATGAGTTGTTGGTGTAGATTAGAATATAGCATGTGAAACCCAAATAAATATTTGCTTTCTGCACTTTGGGGAATTTATAGAGGAGGAGGAGGAGAAACTTTTCCTTCTTTAAGTTTAAAAATCATATTTAGAATGTATAAACCTTCATATATCTCTCAAAGGAGAGCTTAAATTTTTGAAAATTGAAATAGAAATGTCTAAAGTAGAGAGAAAATAAGGTCATCTTGACCTTTATCTGGAAATGAAAAGTAGTCATTTAAAGGATCATTTAGAATGGCAAATATTTGAAAGTTCACCATTATAAACTCCTGAAGAGGCCAATCCCCTCACCTCTGCATAAGAGGCATTTCTAAGGAATGGCCTCCAACAAAGTGATCCAGGGGACATGCTTCCCATTAACTCTTCCTGTGGGGCCAGCCACCTGGTGTTTCCTGTCTGGGGCAGCCCTCTGAGGTGGGGGCTTGTGCATGGGCTGCTGCCTCATCCTTTCCAGCTTATTTCAGTGAATTCCATAATTTTTTCCAGGTCTTTGTAAGTGACAGGAAGAAAACAGATAACCTAATCCATATGAAAGCATTAATTGTTAACAGTGTCCTAATATCTTTCCCTTACAGTTTAATATCCTATATAATAAAGAGGTGATAAGCAAAATGATCCACAAGATGGCTGTCTATGACCAGGCTGACAGGGAGGTTAGTGAGAGACCATCAAACAACTGTACAAGCAGGCTGCGTAGGGTGACCAGGTTGGTGGCGGGGGGAGGGGAGGAGGTGGCAATTAGGGACAACCAGGCAGGCAGGCAGATAAGCAATTAGGAGCCAGAGGTCCAGAATTGTGAAAGGGATGTCCAACTGCTGGTTTAGGCCCAATCCCTGGGATCGAGCCTAAACTGGCAGTCAGACAAACTCCATGGGGTCCTAGATTGGAGAGAGTGCAGGCTGGCCTGAGAGGACCCCTCCCTCCATAAATGAATTTCATGCTGTGGGCCTCTAGTTTACATTATAAAAGGCTTTTTATTAGTTAACATTAAGTGTTGAGGGGAATGTAGGCACATATGCATATAAACTTGTGCATGTGACCAGTCTTTTTCTCACAACAGTAAGATACATTGACATTATATTTGCCTCCTACAATTTTCTGTTAGTGCATCCCTAAGTGTTTTAAATAATACATTTCATCCCAATGTATCTTTCAAATGTTTGTGGATCCAATCCAATCTCTATTATAGAGCTTATTTAGATATACACATATATCTTTTCTTTCTTTCTCCCTCTTTATTTTATTCTTCCTTGTTCTAATTTGCTCTTTCACAGACCTTTCACCATTTGATGAGATTAGATATTTTAAAGAATTTTGAAGATAATAGGAACTGCAGGAATACTTTCACCTCAGTCATACTTCATCATAAAGTCTCCAGTCTATCCCAAAACTCACTACATATTTAGTTTTCAAAATTGTATTGTCAGCTTTTGATTACTATGCCACTGAAAATGTATGTTTATTCTTTTATTCAGTGGTTTCTAAGCACAGACAGGTAGCAGTACATTATTTTTCTACTATGGTGGCCACAATTTGGAATGAAAAGAAGATAGGTTTTATGTTGAAGAAATAAATTTTTATACAAAATTTACTCTATTATTATCATGTTTTCTTTTCTTCTTGTACTTGAGTTACCCAGAGAATGTTTTAGGGTCAATAGAATTAAAAATAAAACACATACCACTCAGGATTTAAATCCTGGAATAATTATTTGACATTAATGCCCAGCTAGAAGAGCCGAGACTATTATCTGTGGAATTAAAATGTGGGGACAGAAGAGATTATCAGCCCATTGATCCTTGACAGGTTAGAAATCATGCTTTAGTTGCAATGATGCTACAGGGATACCCAGTTCTCCTGATGAGAGAGTTAAGCTTTGATTTCAGAATGTTCCCAAAAGAGATAAATATATTATGAAACCTAAGGAACTATTGTATTTTTTCCTTTGTAACACATATAAGAATGCCCTTATTGGAACACACCCTAGTTTCCCCTCATAATATCCCATAAGTGAAATGGAGAAATTGGCACAAGTTTCCAGTTACACACATTCATTACTGAAACTTAGAGATACACTCTCACAAGCATTTTTAGTTTCCTTCAACAACCTATTACAAATCAGATATTCAGATAGATTTCCTAA
>PVJN01029325.1:0-26540 GCA_004026805.1 Lasiurus borealis | reverse complement strand
TATGCACACCACATTCCATTTTAATTATAACATTCATCTATAAGAAACACAAAAAAACAATTCAAAACTATGTTAGTAAATCAGTTCTGGTTTGGTCCATTGTATGCAACCATGAAAGTATAGGATCAAAGTACTTAAAATTAAAATATGGAACTACCCCCCTCCCCAATACTAAAGGGACACAAAACAATAACTACTGCCCCACCAAGCAAAAGTGGAAAACAAACAGAGAGCATGTGTGTAACCTCACTTACCATCTTTTTGTTATTCTACTTCAACAGGTCAAGAAAGGTGAAGAGAGAGAAGGTAGAAGTAAGAGTCAGAAAAGGCCTAAATAAAATCCTCACTGAAATTTTTAAAACATACAAGCAATAGAGAACAATTAGGTTGA
The DNA here is from genome assembly GCA_004026805.1 of Lasiurus borealis. Classification (NCBI taxonomy): domain Eukaryota; kingdom Metazoa; phylum Chordata; class Mammalia; order Chiroptera; family Vespertilionidae; genus Lasiurus; species Lasiurus borealis. Next base: position 26,149 of record PVJN01029325.1, on the reverse strand, counting down.
GGTCAGATGCAGTACTACTATATTTTACGGAGTTAATAAATTAGGGCCAAATTAACATGGAAAGTAATTACTTCTGAATGAAAATTAACTCATTAAACAATTTAAATTTCCAGGTTTTTTTTTTAGTCTACCACCACATTTTAGCTAACAAGACACAAAAAGTCTAAGTCATTACACTAGACAGAGGAATTCCAAAAAGTCAAGTTTCTTTAAATTCATTACTGAATTTAAGAACCTTAATTAAGGAAAATAAATGATAACAGGAAAGGTGTAGCTAGGTAAGCAGAGGATAAGGTTAGAGTTGTTTTTCCAAGCTCCAGCCGTCAAGTTAAATTTTACAGTTTTCTGTCTTTTACTGGAAGAACAATTTAACTTGAAAGACTTAAAAGACTAAGCAGATTGAACAGAACTGAGCCAACAAAACACAGAATGACAAACCATACAAGCAATGCTACTGGGGAATTCCTTAGTAAAAAAATCTCATTAATATATTGACTAATATATTGAGTAGTTTCATTTCTATCACTTGGCCTTAAAAAGCAAGAAAATAGGAGTTAAAAGATAGGTAATTATTTGTGCCTATGATGAAGAATAAAAATGGCTATATTGATATACCCTAATACCTTAAAAATGTTAATATCCATAAAGTACATTAAAAAATTCTTTACAAACCTGATACTGAATAAAAAGACTTTCTACTCCATTTAAAAATTTATCCTTTTCACTATTATTAAACTTTAAGTCAAAGTCTACTAAAGATCGAATTCAATCAGAACAAAAAATCACAAAAAGATAATAAGGAATCCCATAAATTTCCCAAAAGAAAAGTCCCTAAAATGAAAACACTCATCAAAAGTGTCCCATTTGATTATCTGTAAAATAACAAGAGGCTAGCATAATTCACTATTTTAAGTCTTTAAGAAATTAACAAAGAACCTAAGTTTCAATTTATATTTTTATTCATTGCTAATTCAACTCTAATCCCAAGAGCAAAGCGCTACCAAGTAACAAATCTCTACTGCCTATTACCTACCACCTTACTAGAAAGTTCTAACAAATGTCCCAAAGAGGTTCACCCTAACTCATGTTTCAAGTGACTCATAATCTTAATAGTTCACTGAAGTCTTGCCAAAGACTGTCTAGATGCTAGCTTGTTCACAAATAATTCAGTGAGAACCCTAAATTCTACTGCTTTTTGTATAACCTGACCCCTAGGCCACCTGAAGAGCTTAAGTCAATTGGTGATAACAGTCCTTTTGGTTGATCTGTTGTTGTTGTTTTCTTCTAAAATATCGTAACTCCCATTTGATTTTCAATCCCTTTAATATGGGAGAAAAATCCATCATCCTTAATGCTGAGTCTCTTAAGTGTCAGGTACAGTGAGCAGGGAATGATAACCTTCCTTCCCTCTTTTCTCTTTCTGGTAAGGTAATAATGCAAGACCACATAAAGACTTGTACTCTTCCTCCTGCACATCATGGAAACCAGTTATTACATTAGCGAAAAAAGGAAACAATAAGATTTATATCCTGTGTTTTCCTGACTAACTACATAAAAATGTAGGGGGATCAGGCCATGATTACATGAAAAGGAAAAGTCTAAGGTCCCAAAGAAAAACTAACATATATAATGACAAATATATGGAACTGAAAAACATAAAAATGCCAGGCTTTCTTTTAAAAATGATAACTCACATTCATATAAAAATCTTAAATGTTTTACTCCATTCAGAAAGTAATGGCATCAAGTCATACAAAAGGTAGTTAAATTAATTTGTTTTTGTGCCTTTCTTCAGGTGATGATATAAATTAACAATATAAGAAATTCTGCCCTCCCCTTTGCTTTTCATGGTATCTTATTTTAAAACTACCTAATTCAAAGAACATCTCATAGCTTTTGAACCTAATTTATCAATAAATAAAATATTACCTTGATTTCAATGTTTCCCACTTTGGTGGTTGATCTGATAATAGGTCTTCCAACCAAAGCTGGGAAGATGTGTTCTGGAAAGTTAGAGCCTGCATATCCACACTTCACAAACTGGAAGAGAACAGTAAAAGTGGGTTAGTCGAGGTATTTACCATATCCACTTAAAAACAGTATCTGAATCAGGCTGGTGTCGTCCCATGCACCAGAAAGTTGCAGATACCTTTTCTGATGAGAGCACATGCTCAATTCCCAGTACAAGGGGCTCAGGAGGCAGCTGATTGATGTTTCTCTCTCTCCCTCTATCTTCCTCTCTTTAAAATTAATCAGTACATTAAAAATATATATCTCTTTGCATTTATACAATATTTTAAACTTTGGATACTTTCAAATTATCCAAACTGACCATCCAATCTATCATATTTTGTTTTATTTCCTTTATGGCACTGACTACTACTGGAGTTCATGTTTATTTACCAGTATACTAATTACTTAGTGCCTAAGTCCCTCACTACAGAGAAAGCCTCAGAAGAGGGAGCTCAGCTGAGCAATTCATGTTAGATCCCGATGCCTCAAAGAAGTGCTCACACACAGTGGTTACATAAGAAGTATTTGAGCCTTGGCCAGTGTGGCTCAGGTGGTTAAGTATCATCCCATGTACTGAAAGACTGCCAGTTCAATTCCCAGTCAGGCCATATGCCAGGATGGTGTGGTGGCAGGATCCCCTCTGGGGGGGTTGGGGGGCTTATGCAGGAGGCAGCTGATTGATGTTTTGCTCTTCCACCTTTTTCTAAAAATTAAATTTTAGCTAAAACCGGTTTGGCTCAGTGGATAGAGCATCAGCCTGTGGACTGAAAGGTGTCCTGGGTTCGATTCCGATTAAGGGCATGTACCTTGGTTGCGGGTACGTCCCCCCAGTAGGGGACGTGCAGGAGGCGGCTGATGGATGTCTCTCTCTCATCAAAGTTTCTAACTCTCTATCCCTCTCCCTTCCTCTCTGTAAGAAATCAATAAAATATATTTTAAAAAAACACAAAAAATATTAAAAATTAAATTTAAAAAAAAGTAAGATTGGGGAAAATGGACAAATTCAGTCAACAACTACTTTTTTTAAAACTTACTTATTGATTTTAAAAACAGAGAGGGAAAGAAACATTAAATTGTTATTCCACCCATTTATGCATTCATGGGTTGATTCTTCTATGAATCCTAATCGGGGAATCTAACCCACAACCTTGGTGTGTCAGGATATTGCGCTAACCAACCAAGCACCCAGCCAAGGCAACAACAACTATTTTTAAAAGAGAAATGTTAGCAAATGAACAACAGAGCTAAAGTTTTAATTCTAAAGCACGCTTGCATTCATCTCTGGCAATTCACTTAAGCAACTCATTTCCAAAATGGGAAAAATCAAATGGAGTCTGGACTAGCATCATATTAAAATAAACATTTATTAAGCATTTTGGGCTGTTAGTTTTATATTTAGGTAAATGTATTTAGTAATATCAGGTAACAATTTAATATTCAGATATTGTACTTCTCCAATGAGGGCATATCATTATTGACTTTACTCTTCCATTTTATGCATAAGGAACTGATATACTAGCAGACGTAACAACTACAGTAAAACTGAAAATAGAACCAGGGGTCTTTAAATTTTTATACCAATAATATAGTCTGTTTAGTTTTATTTTTAAGAATAAACATTGCAAGAAAAATGCCATTAAAAATTTTAGGGGGAAAGGGAAGGTTAGCAGGGAAGCTGTGAGAAATGTTTCAGCTTTAGCTGAAACATACAAGTTATGCCTCGCAGCCCAACAGGACTCATCACTGCTTCTTGGTGCTGAGAGAGAGCAGAGTTCTGGAAACCTGGTACAGTGATTCTCTTCCCTTCAGGGCCTACTTTTAGGTAACCTCTCCCGTGTTCTGCCCCTCCCCACTCTAAAATGTGGGCCTCTGGTGTGTGTGGAGGAGCTCTGGAAAAGTGTTCAGGCCAGTTGCAATGTATGTTAGGAATAGGCTTTAAATATGAGTTGAGCTAGAGGTGAGTGGACTTGGGACTTTGTTTAATCTGCTTCTTTGGCATTTGGCAGCGCTGCCTTCTGTTCCTGGTGGGGAGCACAGCTCCTGTCTTCACTGCCTTCAGAAGGAGAAAACGAGGGATTCCTTGTACCTGCCAGGGCCATGGTAGGCTCTGCCCTGATCAGAACTAAGTCAAAATCCAGTTCACTTGATATGAACTGAAATGATATGGAAGGGTAGAGAATCTGTTATTATCCTTATCATACTGAAATTTCTATGTAAATAAAATTTGTCATGATCAACAGCCTAATATAAGCATTAGTCATAATTTATGTATGTATTCCAAATATAGAAAGTAAATAAAGTTCTTACATTTACCTCAAAGTATTAAGGAAAATTATAAAATAAATTGACTGAAAAAAGAATCGGGATGTCTGGGAGGGCCATTTTCAGCATATTAAATGTAAACAAATGACTTGAGTGTGAAATCATAATAGAAGGTGAAAGTGGAAGAGTTTTAGGATAGGGCAATCAAGTCCTGGTGCAGGGAGGAGACTGGGAAGGTTGATATGCTTCTCCTCTCATTATGATCAGGCCTCATTTTCAGAATCATGCAATGTGGCAAATCTATGATCACATCACTCAATGTTTTCTGACTATTAACTGTTCATATGGGTAGTTCATATCTTAAAACTCTTGTTTGGATATATTTCAAGGGACAAAATATTTCCCAAGTGCCTGAGATAAGAAGACAAAAACTGAGACAACCCTCCCCGCACCTGAAACAAGAAAAACAATTGTAAACCTGCTATTTCTGTGCCTTACAAAAAAGGAAAGTAGGGCTTTTAATTCAAATTAAAGCTATCACTCACTTGTTAATGAAATTACTCTGCTTAAATAGTTTACTACAAGCATTTGCTGCCATAGTAATCTAGTGTTAGCATTCCTACAGGGTATAAGATAATTCGGTCAAAATGGCAATAACTGCACTATTTCACATGTGAAAGCACAGATAGCTATAATAACACAAATATTATTACAATAACCTATTCCTCGATAATAGAAACTAACAGACAATTCAGCATTTTTCTTGCAAAAAAAAAAAAAATCTAAATCTAAACCGTGATGTGATTAAATGAAAATATTCTTTCCTAAGCTACTCACATTTAGCATCATTTAAACCTTAAAATTCCTCCCCCACTCCAATCATTTTAAGACTTGGAGACTTAGTTCTCTAATTGTGTGCAATAAGTCTGTGTTTAAGAAATAGCTTTTTACCATATATAGTTTCCTTTTCATAGCACTGTGGTTTAAACTGGCTCCCTTACTTCCCACTGAGTCATCAAATGGTAAGAACATTACACTATAATGTTCTTTCAAGCAAAGATGAAAAAAAAGTTCCTGTACATTTGCTCTAAAAGTATCTTTTTCTTCTCAAAAATAAACAGATTTATAAAGCTTCACTTAGACTTATTGTATTTGTATTTTTCTTTATTAATTTTATCTGATAGTACTGGTATATTACTTTAATTTCATAGTGATTATCCAGATCTCACACAACCAAAATAGTCATTCTTTTTATTCCAAAGCATTTTATTGGGGAAAACCAAATCTTTTGTTTGTGACGGTTTTTGTTGTTGTTGTTAATCCTCACCTGAGGCTATTTTTTCCATTGATTTTTAAAGCAAGGAAGAGAGGGAGGAAGGAAAAGAGAGAGAGGGAGACACACACACACACACACACACACACACACACACAATTGGCTGCCTCCTGCACTGACAAGGACCAGGGCTGGAAACTGCAGCCCAAGTACAGTGCTCTTGACCCTTCAGTGTGCAGGCAGACACTCTAACTACTGAACCACATCAGCCAGGGAAAACCAAATTTATTTTTTATTTATTTCTATTTCAAACACTCCTGAATTCAGCAAAATAAACTAACACAAGCCAGATACAGCAGGCCATATACAAATATAAATGTGAATTATAAATCCTATATAATAAAAGCCTAATATGCAAATTGTTCCCTCAACCAGGAGTTCGACCGCTCGCTAAAACATGCACTGATCACCAGGGGGTGGCATGGAACATGGCGGGCATCTGCAATGTGGCACTGTAGCAGGCAGCAGTGGAGGCACTGCCGGCCCTATTGGACCAAACAAGCGGGACTGTAATGCAGTGGGATAGTGGAACAGGTGAGCAAGCAGTGCCAGGCCAAGGTAGATGCAAGTGGCCCAATCATCCCACTGAACTCCCCGCAGACAGCGACCAGCATCCATTACAGAGAAAGGGCAATTAGCAATATTAAAATATTTCTTCTAATTATTTTCCTTTCAATGTGCAGGAATTTGTGCACCCAGCCACTAGTGAAAATATAATTAACCTCGCATTATAAGCTACTTTGTATCACTAGACCCTAAAAACTACCAGTCATATGGTAGGCAGTTTTCTTCATTGTGGGTGGTGAACTAACTCACTGCTGATGAAATCACCCAAGTTTGATAACAGAATACACAACACCAGAGGCCTGGAAAGAAGCCTTGAAAGGCATCTAAACCTAAGCAGATATTCAGATTTTCACCTATTTGGCCACTTTCAGTGGCTCTATTTTAGGTGGTAGGTTTGAACAATTATGAAGATGAAGCAAATAAATTATTAGAACTGGATGAGTTTTCCTCTTCTAGGCTGTCCTAATGAGAAACTTGCTGGGGGCTAGTGAAGAAGCAGAACAAGGGACCAACATTCAGCATGTGATCATAAGAACTCACTCTTAGAGCAGTCGTTGGCAAACTTTGCTGCTCTATTGACTAATGATTTCGCTGACTACTGTCTTAGAGCATTCAACTTAGGGCCTGCCAGAGGAGTTAAAAAATCATCAACTTCTCAAATTGCCTATAATTAAAACTTTAAAACCTAAAACGTGTAAGAGGCAAGTTGCTTTAGAGTAAGAACTATTTCCACAAGTTTTTAGAAATTACATTTGAATATCTTGTTTAATATATAATTGTAAAGGAATCATTATACCTTTAGCTAACTAAGTAAAATCAAGATAACTATAAAAAAGAATACAGAATCTACGTGGTTCCTATTTTTCTAAATTTTTATTTATTTTTATTATTTCCTAAAATCTATTTTTATTAATTTCAGAGAGGAAGAGATAAACATCAATGATGAGAGAGAATCCTTGATCAGCTGCCTCCTGCATGCCCCCTACTGGGATCAAGCCCGAAACCCAGGCATTTACCCTTGACTGGAATCGAACCTGGGACATATCAGAACTGTTTCTTGATTTGAAGTTGATTATATCTATAGAAAATATGAATAAAATTTAAAAATAAGAAATGTAACACCAAATATATTTTTACTTGAACCAACTAAACTTTTTCCTATATAGGTAATAGTAACTGATTTTTTGTCTTCAAGAACAAGATCCTTAAATTATTAATTAGAATAAGACTAATCAATAATATACAATCAGCTTCCTAACATAGCTAAACTAATGAAATAGTAACATAAAAATGAACTCATGGCCCTGGGTGTTGTAGCTTGGTTGGAGTGTTGACCCATACACCAAAAGGTACAGGTTCAATTCCTGGTCAGGGCACATATCCAGGTTGCAGATTCAAACCCTGACAGTCTAAATGTGTGCTGGAGGCAGCCCATCAATAGCACGCTCGCTCGCTCTCTCGCTCTCTCAGCAATTAAAAACAATTAATTCTTTAATGAGCTTACAGTTAACATCCCTATTCTAATTGAATATCACAAAACTCATTACAAATATAGGGTTCATTAGCCTTCAAAAAAAAAAGGAATCACCTCCTCCCCCCCCAAAAAGGAGGAATCCAGCCCTAGCAGATTTGGCTCAGTGGACAGAGCACCGGCCTGAGGACTGAAGGGTCCCAGGTTCGATTTCTGTCAAGATCCCATACCTCAGATGCAAGCTCCATTCCCCCAGCCCTGGTTGGGGCATGTGGGAAGCAATATGTCTGTATAACCAATGTTTCTCTCTCTCTCTCTGTCTCTCCCAATTCCTTCCACTCTTTCTAAAAATTAAAAAAAAAAAAGAGGACTCCATTAAAACATAACTGGCTCATATTTTAAAGAGAATTGTCTGGGATATTCACAAAACAAAATGTTTTAAATTCAATTTTTAAAGCTTTAAATTTATTTAGAGGTCAACTAGAGACTAATATCTTTTTTAAAGTATCTTTAACTGAGTTTTAACTATAAAAATAATAAATGTTTATAGTTTGTTTAAAGATAATTTAACAGTACATGTCTTGTTAAAAATACAAAGAACAGTTTCCCAATAAATAGTTATGAAGTCGTCCTCATCTTCTCTCACTCCGTTATCCCTAGTCTCACAAGTAATCACTATGAACATTTTTTATGTATCTCTCCAAAACTTTCATATACACACACGTCTGTGAACATATAAATATTTTTAATAAAGAACACTCACATAAATGAGATCACTTTTTTAACTTAACAATAAATCTTAGACAACTTTCCATAGCAGTACATCTGCCTCTTTTTTTAAAAGTATTTCATTTTGTATGATATCCCATTATATGATAACACCCTTATTACTCAAGACCATTTTAAACTAAGTTCAGAAAAAGCTAGTATAATTATTACTTGTAAAAGTCTGTAACAAATTCCATCAAGGGAAGTATTAGGGTGGTGACTCTTAGGTCTTTTCTCCCTCCTCAACAACCCAGTTGTCAAAGTGTTTTAAAGTTCAAGTAAAATCTTTTTTTAATTCATATGTCACGTTCATGGAAGAAGGGAAAGAAAAGTCACAAAAATGTGCGACTCCAAAATGGTCAGACATCACACTATAATGTAGGAGAAAGTTATCACTATGGAACTCATCCAAAGTAAGTAGCATTTCTGTCTTCTCATTTGCTGACTTGGCTGCCCAAAATACATTTTTAAAAGGGGAGGAGGGGTGCGTTCGAAAGAAATGATTTCTTAAATCAGTGTTTTTACTCCGGTTTTTACAATTATTTGCACTTTAAAAATCTTAAAGACTAACATTATCTGTGATTTGTATCTAAGGACAAAAACGGGGGTCTTGGCCAGTGTGGCTCGTGGGTGGCAGCGTCCGTGCAGCGTAGGGTCTCCATTGGATCCGGGCAGGCACGTACATACCCGAGTTTCGGGTTTGATCCCGGGGAGGCACCCCACGATGTTTTTATTCTCTCACATGCATGTTTCTCTCTCCCTCTCCCTTCTTCTCTCTCTCTCTCTCGGAAATAAATAATAATAAAAAAAATAAAGACATATCCCCAGATGAAGATTTTAAAAAATTAAAACCGGGGAGAGGGAGGTGCCAGAACGGACGAACCTCCCCTAAGGCCGGCAGAACTAACGCCGGGGCTCCGGGAGGAGTGCCGGGCTGTCCCACCACCATTCAATGGGACATGCTGGTCTTGGCGGAGACGGCGTGGGCCAAATCCCCGGCATGCAGGACAGAAAGTAAATTATGCACTCCGATCTGGCCTCCACTTCCCTCAAAAAGAAGAAGAAAAAAAAAAAACACGCAAAATCTCAAAGCTGCTGAAGGGCTGAGGCTCGCACTGACAGTACTTCCTTTTTTCTCTCTGTAAACCCGTTTCCTGCCTCCCATTCGGCACCTACACAGGAAAAGGCAGGCCTCCGGGTCTTTCCCCATTTTACACCCCGGCGACCCGGGGCCACGAAGCCCTTTCACGAGCACAAAAACCTCGTCTTTTTCCCCCCTCCGACCCTTCAGCCCAATTGCCCAGCGCGGAGCAATGGATCCGGGGCAGCAGGCACGGGTCCCCGCGCAGTGCCGGCCTCGCCCGCCGCCCCGACCCGGATGGATGAGGGGGTGGGAGGGGAGGGGTAAGCTCTGGAAGACCAGGGCCCTCGCTCCTACATCCATGAAGGCGGAGAGGGCTGCCCCGCACCCCTGGGCCCGGACGGCTCGAGGGCCCAGGGGTGCAACCCCCGCGCGCCTAGGGCCCGTGCGCCCCGCCCGGACCCGGGGCCACCGCGGCCTCCCCGTCCGCAGCTTACCCCAGTGCCGTTGTCGCACACCACCACCTTCCTGCCCTGGCTGTCCATCGTCCGCCTGGGAGAGAGCCGCTGCCGCCCCGGACAACCCACAGCCAGCACCCACTGCAGCCGCCGCCCGGCCCGTTCCTCTTCCTCCTCCGCCTCTCGGCAGCCGCTCCTAGGCTGCAACTCCCCTGCCTTACCGGAAGTGGCCGCGGGCCCGGCCCCGCCCCGCCCGTCATTCAACTGACGGCCAGCGCGGAAAGGGTGGGGACGGAAAGGAGGCCGAGCTAACCGCGGCGCGGTCCAATAAGAAGCGGAGGAGCCCCGAAGCTCCGCCCTCAGCTGCGGCTCCAGTTCCGCCTTCCCGGTCACCGCCCCAGCGAGTGACACTCTTGGTCTGGTTTCCGGCGCTTCGCCGGCCCATGACGGTAGACGCCCAGGTGGGCGCTGCCGCCTTCTCCCCGAGCAGGTGTCGTAGGAGCGTAGGGCGCCGGTTACCCCTCTGAAGAAGGCGCAGGCAGGTCACCGGCTCTGTCGCGGTTGGCCGGGAGTGTGCCGAAGCCCACCGGGAGGGGGAGGAGAGCTGGAGGTCCTTCCGGGTCGCACCGTGGAACAGGGCTGCCTGTGTCCTTCTAGGACCACTTTCTTCCAGCAGCGCCACATGGTATTACACCTCTTCAGTACGTGCACCTATGTGAGCCCGGAGCCTCGGTTTTTGAAATCACACAGTTCCCGGTCAAGAAGCTTTGTCCAGATATAAAGGACAAAGATTTACTCAAGGGAATGAGGCTGTGCAAACTGAAAACACAGCTAGTTAATGTCCAGTGTTCCAAAGGAGAAAGAAGAGCTGAGAGGTCTTTCAGTAAAAAAGAACATGCTAGAGAAGAATCAGTCCTGCATTCTTTGCTGATGGATTGGTCCAAGATGGTAATCTCCCAAGTGTCTAGTGGTCTGGATAATGGAGCATTTTTCCTCCCCGAGTTGTTCGGATGGTTATCTCTGGAAATGTACATCTAGGCATTGACACTCAACTGGAAAGTTTAAAGGTTTAAGTCCCCAGGCTAGGTAAGGCAAGAATAGAATAATTTCCTCATTCCTGAGCCTACTTGATTTTAGTATAAATTTAGCAGCTTGACTCCATTTTATTTCTTTATTCCTCGTTACTTATTAGTTACATACTTTTTTTTTCTTTTGAATTACTGATTTTTACTTTTTAAGAAATAACACCTGTTGTTTTCTTCTAATTATAAAAACAAGACATGCAAATGGTAGAAAATATAAACAATTGTCTACTCACTACACTAACGAAAAATGCAGCAAAGCCTCTTAGTTATGCATATTCAGGTATGATACTATTGATGACTGTTTCCTGTGTCTATACCAAGGACATTATAGTCATTTTATTTTTCTCTAATGTAGCCCCACATTTTAGGTGGTTGAGTTTCTTTTTTTCCAATACGAGCAAAAGTTTAATGAGACAGTCACAGAGGTAATGAGCCAGCTGGGCTGTGTGGGCTCAGGAAACAAGCTACAGAGGCAAAAGAAGGGTCCTAGGAGCTTAAGAGTATGAAGGGCAAAGAAAACTCACCTGGGGGGAAAATAGGGGGAAAGGCACTGGCAGGCTCCAGAGAGAGAGAGCACTCCTTAGGTGGCTGAATTGGTTTTTGAGGAGGAGCTTCATTTTTAGACTTCCGATAAGATTTTATCTATATTATTCCACACAAAAACCTTATTATCCCCATTTTACACATGGAGAAATGGGCAGTTTAAAATGAGTAGCAAAGTCATAGGATATCAGATCTACATACAGAAATCAGTATATTTATATATGACTCCAGTGAACAATCTAAAAATCTTCATTCACAAGAGCATCAGAAAATCTGAATAAATATACTGAAAGCAATGCAAGACCTATATTGAAAATTACAAAACATTGCTGATGGTAATCAAAGAAAATCTAGTTAAATAAAAATACCATGTTCACAGATTGCACACTTCTTGTTAAGATGATAGTTCTCAAAAATAGACCCAGAGACACAGAAGCATGAACATAGACTGTTAAACCTCAGAGGAAAGGCACTGGAGGATGGGTGGGAAGAGAGCAACCAATGAACTTGTATACATATAAGCATAACCCGTGGATATAGACCAGTGGTTCTCAACCTTCCTAATGCCTTGACCCTTTAAGACAGCTCCTCATGTGGTGGTGACCCCCAACCATAAAATTATTTCCGTTGCTACTTCATAACTGTAATTTTGCTACTGTTTTGAACTATAATGTAAATATCTGATATGCAGGATATATTTTCATTGTTACATATTGAACATAATTAAAGCATAGTGATTAATCACAAAAACAATATGTAATTATATATTGTGAAATATTTATTTCTAATTACAAATAAATGAAATTTTTTGTCTTGAGTCATGGTGTAGCATGGGTAACAGTCTTCATATAACAACAGTAAACTACATTGCTACACTTTGCTACACCGAGGAGCGGTCTGTTAGTTCCTAAGACCATGGGAAATATGTATTTTCTGATGGTCTTAGGCGACCCCTGTGAAAGGGTCGTTCAATCCCCAAAGGGGTCGCTACCCACAGGTTGAGAACCGCTGATATAGACATTGGTGAAGGCCTATGGGGACAGGGAGGAGATTGGGCTCAAAGAGGTTAATGGGAGAAAAGGAAAAATCTAAGTAATACTTTCAACAATAAGGATTTTTTTAAAATTATAGTTCTCCCCAAATTGACCTATACTAGTATATTCTATGTTATCTCTCAAAATCCCAGAAGGCTTTTTTCTTTTTCGAAATTGATGTTTGATTGTAAAATTTAAATGGCAACACAAAGGAACCAGAATAGCCAAAAGAAAAGCAAAGGTGGCAGGTTTTACTATCTGATTTCAAAACTTATCTTATAGCCACAGTAATGAAGACTTTGTGGTATTGGCATAAGGAGAGACTTATAGATCAGTGGAACAGAACCAATAGCCCAAAATTGATTCTCAATAAATGTGCTAAAAATAATTCAATGGGGAAAGGATAATCTTTTTAACAAATAGTGCTGGGACAATTGGATACCCCCATGTGGGAAACAAACAACTTTGATCCTAATCTCACACCATAAAACAAAATTAATTCAAATATAAAAGAGCTAAAACTATAAATTCTGGAAGAAAACAGGGAGAAAATATTTTGATGTTAAGCAAAGACTAAGATATAACACCAAAGTCATGATATATAAAGGAAAAAAGTGATAAATTGAACTTAAGAGAAATTTAAAACTTTTAATTATGTATTAAGAAAATGAAAGACAAGTCACAGATTAGAAAAATATTTGCAAACCGCATGTCCCACAAAGGACTGTGTTTAGAATACATTAAGAACACTTAAAACAAATTGTCTAATTCAAAAGTGAGCAAATATTTTAATGTATGTTTTACCAAAGAGGATTTATGAATGGCTAATAAGTACAAGAAAAAATGCTCAACATCATCAATTATTAGGGAAATTAAAATTAAAATAAAAAAGATACCACTTGATACTTATCAGAATTGGCTATAACCGAAAAAGCAGAAGCATAAGTCAAAAGATTTGTACTTTTCCCAGAAAAGTACTTCTCTATCTTGTCAATTATCTATAATTTAGGATCCCAAGATTAAGTGCAATTGCTTATAAGACCATAATATCATTATCAGACTTAATGATAATTCCATATCATTGAATACCCAGTCCATATTCATATTTCCTCAGTTGTTCCTAAAGTGTTTATAGATGTTTTTCCTTCTGAAATGAGATTCAATCAGGGTTCATATACTGTATTGGTTTTGTTGATATGTCTCTTTAGTTTCTTAATCCAGAATAGTCATCCCACCTTTATTTTTTCTTCATGACATTGACTTTTTGAAGAGTTCCGGCCATTTAGCTGTTGAAATGTTTCAGGTTCTGAATTTGTCCGACTGTTTCTTCATGGTAATTAAATTTGTAAGTGACATTTATAAATAATGTTATGGCATTTCATGGTACTATAGATATTCTATGTTACATGGATATTCTTTGCCTTGGTAATACAAAATTAACATTGTATTGACATCAGAACAAAATAAGATCTTGCTATCCTGTAAATATTGCTATTGTCCTGATTTAGATCTAGCCTATGGAGAATATAATTGTTATTTTTTAAAAAAGGAAAAAAGAAGAGATCTGTGATCTGTGATTTAGTATCTTTGCTTGGGAAAGGGAGTAAATATTATGAAAGTTAATAAATGAAATGAAATGTTTTACTATCCAATGTCCTGACTTCATCTAGCCTCTTGCTTTCTTTATTTAGTACTCTCTGTATATATAAGCACATCTCAGGACTGAAGGCAAATAATTCTAAAGAATTTATGTATGTCTTATACTTTAATAACTTTAAATTATTTTTAATGTAATAATCGATTTTTTACTTTTATTGTGGAAATTATAGAAGTATAGCAAACACATATAGAAGTATAGCAAAATGAACTCTGGAGCCCATCACCTAATTTCAGCAGCCACCAGCTTTCTGCTATTTTTCTTTCATCTATTTCTCTCCACACAGTTTTGTTGTTGTTGTTTGCTGGAATATTTTAAAGCAAATCTCTGGCAGCATGCCCTTCCTCCTTTAAATACTTCTGTATGGAAGATTCCAAGAAGTGGATAAAAAAGATGCCATACATTTACACAATAGAATCCTATGCAGCTTTAAAAAAGGATCTCTTACCCCTTGAGACAGCATGGAGGGACCTGGAGAATATTATGCTGAGTAAAATAGCCAGTCAGAGAAAGACACGTATCACATGATCTCATTTATCTATAGAATCTAATGAACAAAATAAACTGACTAACAAAATAGATTGAGATATTGAAGCATACAACAGACTGATAAATTTCAGAGGGAACAGGGAAGGGTAGGAAGAGATTAACCAAAGAACATATATGAATATATGCATAACCCAAAGACAGATAATAGTGTGGTGAAGGCCAGGGGAGGGGGCAGGAATAAGGGGGAGGGAGAAATCTGTATTACTTTCAATAGTAAAGACAAATTTTTTTTTAAAAAAGATTGGTTAACAGATTGACCCTCCACAACACGTTCAAAGAAGAGCTTGAAATCAGGTCACTTTGTCATTATGCAAGTCATGTGATTATCCACCCATGACATGAGTGCTGGGCTGGACCTGTGGTCACACACCTCCTCGTTAGTCATTACATGCTCAGCTCCAGAAAAACTAAACTAAGTTGATTAGTTGGAGCTTCAGGTATGTTGTTGTTAAAAACAAGGCAAATAAATAGTGGTTTCAAAATCTTATAATAAATACTTCTGTATGTGATCCTAACAGATTTTAAAAACATAGTCCCAACATCATTATTATAGCCAACTAATAAATTCTTAGTTTTTCTAATAGTCAATTCATGCTGTTTTTCCCAATTGTCTCAAAAATATGCTCTTACGGTGTTCGTTTTTTTTTCCCCAGGACATATTTAGCTAATATTTCTCTTAAAATAATTTTAGTCTAGCCCTGGCTGGTTTGGCTCAGTGAATGGAATGTCAGCTTGTGGATTGAAGGGTCTCAGGTTCAATTCTGGTCGGGGGCATGTACCTTGGTTGTGGACACATCCCCAGTAGGAGGTATGCGGGAGTTAGTGGATCAATATTTCTGTTTCTCTATCCCTCTCCCTTCCTCTCTGTAAAAAAAAATCAATGAAATATATATATATTTTTAAAAAGATCATTTTAGTCTATAACACTTCTCTTTGTCTTTATTTTTTATTATTCCCTCAGTCTTTTTTATTATACCTTTTTGTTGTAGTTGTTATAGAAACTGTATCATTTGTCCTCTAGAATTTTACACATTCTGTACTGGTTGATTATATTCACACAGTGTTGTTTTCCTTGTTCCTCTAGCTTCCATATTTTTTGTAAGCTTAAAGTTAGCTCAGGGTGTCCTGTGTTTAGTGTTGCTAAGATTATTCAGTGGGTTTTGGTGTTATTGGATGATCTATTACAGATTTCCCCATGAACTTGTCACTTAATAGTTTAAGCAGCCACCAATGGTTATTACCTGATTGGGCCAGAAAACAAGTACAATGTGTTTGGCTAACAATTTGTCATTTCCAAAGTTAATAGGTTTTGGCCTAATTAATTGCTTTCAAGTAGAAGAATTATAGTATTGAAACTAGGTTAGTTAAATGATTTTTTTAATTAAAAAATAAATCTGATGAGCACTTAAGTGTATATTAGCTCTAATTTTAGTTGGTATTATAGTTGTAAAATGATTCATTCAAAAGGTTAATCTTCCCTTTCCCTTCACTTCACCATAAACAAAAATTTAACTCGAAATGAATGGCAGATGTAAGTTTAAGAGCAAAAATCGCCCAGCCCGTGTGGCCCAGTGGTTGAGCATCGACCCATCAACCTAGGAGGTCACCAGTTAGATTCTCAGTCAGGGTATTTGTTTGGATTATAGGCTCGAACCCAGGAGTGTGGGGCGTGCAGGACACAGCTAATTGATCATTGATTTTCTCTCATCATTGATGTTTCTATTCTCTCTCCTTCTCCCTTCCTCTTTAAAATCAATAAAATATATTAATAAATAATGATTACAATATTACAAGCACCCCAGAAAATGCCCCCACACCACTTCTCAATCACTGTCTCACCTTTCCACCACAAAGGAAAACATTACCCAGCTTCTAACAACATAGATTAATTTTGTTAACTTTTGATTTTTTAAAAAAATATGTTTTTCGTTTTTTTTTTATTTCAGAGAGGGAGAGAGAGATAGAAACAACAATGATGAGAGAGAATCATTGATCGGCTGCCTCCTGCATAACCCCTTCTGGGGATCGAGCCTGCAACCCAGGTATGTACCCTTGACTGGAATCGAACCCTGGACCCTTCAGTCAGCAGGCTGACACACTCCACCCACTGAGCAAAACCGGCGAGGGCTCAATTTTTTATTTTATATAAATGGAATCATTATAGTATATACTCTCTTGTTTCTTTGGTTCCACATTCATTTATATAGTTGCCTAATGCTGTCATTACTCTCAGAATTTAACCATTAAAAGAAGAATTTTTGATAAGGGTTCAATACCCATAAATGTTTTAAAAATAAACAAGTAGTTTGAGTTACTCTTTACACAGGAATTAGGGAGAAGGGTGCCTGACAATAGAATCCAACATCAAAATGTGAGTCCCTGACCTCCAAGTGATCTGTCCTCATTGAAAGAAAAATTGAAACCTCAAAAGTTTTAATCTAGATAAGATGCATAAAATTTGATTAAATTTAGAATTTATATATCTTTAATCTAAATGAGATATTGTTAACATCAACATTGTGATTAAAATCCCATGCTAATAATTTGCTATTGAAAAGAAAAGAAACACAAAGGCTTATGGGCGCAGTGACAAATTTACATCTCTACCCCGGCAGGTGTGGCTCAGTGGTTTCATGTCAACGTATAGACCAGGATGTCATGATTCAATTCCCAGTCAGTGTACATGCCCAGGTTGTGGGCTCAATCCCCAGTAAAGGGTGTGCAGGAGACAGCCAATCAATAATTCTCTCTCACCACTGATGTTTCCATCTCTCTCTCCCTTTACCTTCCTCTCCGAAATCAATAAAAAATATATTTTAAAAATTTACATCTCTAATGAAAAATTAAAAAGGGATATATATATGTTCATGGACAAAACCCCCAATGGCAAAGTGTGAAACAGCAAAGCTGTTTCAGGCCTTGAAGCCTAAGAAACAAGTCTAAAACAAAAATACATGAATTTATGGAAATATAAATAAAACCTAGGCAGACTAAGCACAGGCTGCTTTGGCCTGGAGGCCTATGAGTCTGTTTCGCCTACCTTCCGGGATGACTTCTTATCTGTAAGTAGTATGATTTTCATGAGTCCAGCTGAGATCGTCACCTATCCCAGGTGAAGCTGTGAACCCTCTCAAACTCTGACTCATCTCCTAGTCCTGGCTTTTCAGATAAGGTGCAAACAAAGAGAGGAGTGAGCAGGGAGTTAACTCTTGTCTCCACTAAAGCAGCGTAGCTACCATCTAATCCAGGGGTTTCCCACATTTTTAGTGCGAGGATCTCACTGAATACACTTCACTGATTAATTTTGGCTGTTGTGCTGAACTGTTGCCTGGCAGAGTATATACTCTGTGTCTGATGTGCTGCAGTAAAATTTGGGGCATACCCTGTAACAATCAGTTGCACAATTATGAAAGAACAGTATCACTGTTCTTTGGCAGAATATTAAAAATAGCCTTCAGATGCCCATGATCACCTTCAGATTTGTTACAACCCCTTATTTTATTTATTTATTTGTTTGTTTGTTTGTTTATTATTTTTCTCTCTTCTCTCTCTGACGACCCCTTATTTTAAAGATGAGTAGACTAGATGCAGAGAAGCTAAATGATAATATTTATAGATGTATATATTATGGAATAACGAATCACATGGAAAGCATACTGAATCATGAATTGGAAGACCTGGGTTCTAGTCTTGACTGTAAGAAGACTTAGCTTTGTGATCTTAGTCACTTTTTAAAACTTTTCTCACTTCATGCAATTCTGTTTGGTGTGTGATTTTTTGTTTTTTGTTTTCTTAGACCAATAAATGCTTTACTCTTTTGATTTATAAAAGGTATTATTTTTTATTATAATTATTTATTTTACAAGTCACAGTTATAACATTGAAATTCATGTTCCCTTTGTTTTTTCATGGGTGATATTCTAACTAGGGAGAGCATTAAGATGATCGCATAATCTTACCTCTTGTTTCTTCCTTATTTCTCTTCCCTCGTTTCCTTTTCCCTTCTTAATCACCAGAGTAAGGGGGGAGGGAATCTGCATTAATGTTTCTAGAAATTTGATCACTTGTATTTGTTCAGGTAAACATAGCTAATTGACACAGTTGAATTAAATTCCCCCTGTAAATTATAAATGTCATGTGTTGGCACCTAAAAGAATGTTGTCATTGATGACAGACGGTCATCTCTAATGGCAGGAAACTTGCTAAATATGTTAAAGTGGACTAACTAATGTTAAAGACCTGTCACAAAGCTTTGGTAATATGACACCTTCCTTTATCACATAGTGCAGAGAACTCAAATTTCCTTTTGAACAGGAGGGTGAGATTTTATCTTGCAATGTTAAGTTGTCTCAGAGAAACAGATAGTCCTGCTCAAACCTGTTTGGTCATTCTTAAGGTTACTAAGTGATTGCTCATTACTCTTTGGTTAAGATTAGGGGACAGGAATACTTTTCATTGTTAGTTTGGTCTCACAATTACAATGATGTAGAAAAAGGCTTTGTTAAGCACTATAGATATTTTCATAAATTTTGAGGACCTCAAGGAAAAAGAGTTTATTAGGGACTTGCTAGTGTTGACTTTGTACAACCTGAAAGTGTAATCTATTACTCATTTAGGAAGCATAGAATGAGATAACACTAATCATGTTTTAACATGATACCATTCTAAAAAATGAACATTGCCCATTTACTAGATGTTAAGAGAAATCAGAGTCTAAATAATTAAGCAGTAAAGAAAATAACAAAATCTCAGTTTTAGCAGAAATAATAGTTTATGATTTATTAACTCATTCCTGCCACTATATTAAACCCTTTTTAAAAATATACATATTTTATTCATTTTTCACAGAGAGGAAGGGAGAGGGATAGAAAGTTAGAAACATCGATGAGAGAGAGACATCGATCAGCCGCCTCCTGCATGCCCCCTACTAGGGATGTGCCCGCAACCAAGGTACATGCCCTTGACCGGAATCGAACCTGGGACCTTTCAGTCCTCAGGCCCATGCTCTATCCACTAAGCCAAACCGGTTTTGGCTATATTAAGCCCTTTTAATATATTATCTAATTTAATTAAATCCTCATAACAATCCTATGAGGCGGGTGCTATTATCACCATTTTACAGGTAAGAGAAGTGAGACTAAAGAAGTGAGTTAAAATCATTTACCTAAAGTCTCATATCGGATAGAAACATAGAATCTAAACCCAAGTCTATCTGATTTGAAGTCTGAATTCTTTCTATGATAAATACTGCTTCTGTTTATTATTCTGTGCTATTTTTTTTAGTTAACAGTTAACTATATAATAGTACATGAATTTATTCTTCTAAAATATCATGCATACAAACATGGAGACTAAACAGCATGCTATTAAACAATGAATGGGTTACCAGAGATATCAAGAAAGAAATAAAAAATATGGCAACAAATGACAATGAAAACACAACAATCCAAAATCTATGGGATTCGGTAAGAGCAGTTTTGAGAGGGAAGTTCATAACTCTACAAGCCTACTGCAAAAAACAAGAAACAATGGTAATAAATTACCTAACTCTACAACTCAAAGAGTTAGAAAGAAAGCAACAAGAAAAGCCCAGTGTAAGCAGAAGGAAGGAAATAATAAAGATCAGAGCAGAGAAAAATGATATAGAGACCAAAGAAACAATACAAACCATCAACAAAACCAAGAGTTGGTTCTTTGAAAGGATAAACAAGATTGATGGACCTCTAGCCAGGCTCACCAAGAAGTAAAGAGGGCCGAAACTGGTTTTGCTCAGTGGATAGAGCGTCAGCCTGGGGACTGAAAGGTCCCAGGTTTGATTCCGCTCAAGGGCATGTACATTGGTTGAGGGCACATCCCCAATAGGGGGCGTGCAGAAGGCGACTGATCGATGTCTCTCTCTCATCAATGTTTCTGGTTTTCTATCCCTTTCCCTTCCTCTCTGTGAAAAAATCAATAAAATATACTAAAGAAAAAAAGCAAAGAGAGAGGACCCAAATAAACAAAATTAGAAATAAAAGAGGAGAAATAACAACAGACCCCACCGAAATACAAAGAATTGTTAAAAAATACTATGAACAACTAAAAAAATAAATAAAATATCACACATACAGATACATTTTAAGTTCCACTTTATGCTCATCATTAATATTAGTTCCCTTTCACCTTCCCCAGAAGCAATATTGTTTTAAGTTTTGGTAGATCTTTAGAGATCATTTAAAAAATATCCACTGGAGACAAGAGAAACATATTCAACATCATTAGCCATTATAAAAATGTAAATTAAAACACAATTAGAGCCCTGACCAGTGTGGCTCAATTGGTTGGGCATTGTCCTGTGCACCAAAATATTGCTGCTTAGATTCCTGGACAGTACATGCCCAGGTTGCAGGCTTAATCTTTGGTAGGAGGTGTGCAGGAGGCAACCAATCAATGTTCTACTTCCACGTCAATGTCGCTCTCTCTCCCTCTCGCTTCCTTTCTCTCTAAAAATCCATCAAAATATTTTTAAAATAAAAAACCACAATTAGATACTATTATACACCTATTAGAATCTATCTTATCTAACAAAAGAGTAATATGCAAATTGACCGTACCTCGGCTACACCCAGCAGGCATGCCCACCAGCCACGCCCACCAACCAATCAGAGCAAGTATGCAAATTAACCCAACCAAGATGGCTACGGCCAGAGACAGCAGGAGGGAGGCTTGGGATGCCCTTGGCAATGGAGGAAGCCAACATTTCCACACACCCTGGCTGGCCCAGGGCTCCGCTTAAGGCAACAAAGTTTTAATTGTAGTAGATAAATAAATCCCAGATCCAGGGCCTCTGCTTGGGTCGTCAGGTGGTGTGGCCAGCCTGCAAACCTCCACAGACCCCTTGCTCAGGCCATTCTACATCCCAAGGGAACCCCCACCCTGATCTGGGACACTCTTCAGGGCAAACCAGCTGGTCCCCACCCGTGTACCAGGCCTCTAACCTATCAAATAAAAAAGTAATATGCAAATTGATCATTACTCCAACACACAAGATGACTGCCCCCAATGTGGTCAAAAGATCCTGCCCCCATAAGATGGCCAGCAGGGGAGGGCAGTTGGCAGGGACCAGGCCTGCAAGCGAGGGCATTTAGAGGTGACCAGGCATGCAGGGGAGGGCAGATAGGGGTGACCAGGCTGGCAGTTGAAGCGATTAGGGGCAATCAGGAAGACAGTCAGGTAAGCAGTTGGGAGCCAGCAGTCCTGGATTGTGAGAGGGATGTTCAACTGTCCATTTAGGCCAGATCCAGGTAGGATCAGACATAAACAGGCAGTCGGACATTTCCCAGTTGGGAGATAGAGCAGGCTGGGCTGAAGGACACACACACCCCAGTGCACGAATTTCATGCACCAGGCCTCTAGCATATATATTTAAAAGCCTAAACAATCGTCCGACTGTTGAACCATTCAACTGGTAGCTATGATGCACACTGACCACCAGGGGGCAGATGCTCAACATAGCATAGAAACATGGAACAGACTAATGAATCTCAGAGAGAAGGAGGGAGGGGAAAGGGTGGGAAAAGGTTAAACAAAGATCTTATGTGTATATTAGAGGCCTGGTGCACAGATTCATGCACCAGTGGGATCCCTCAGCCTGTCCTGCACGGATCAGGCCAAAATTAGCAGTCCAACATCCCCCGAGGGGTCCCGGATTGTGAAAGGATTCAGGCCTCTAGGATTAAATAACTAAAATTAAAAATAGTGGTCATATCAAATGTTGATAAGGGTGCAGAAACTGGATTTTATACATTGCTGTTCAGAATGTAAAATGATACATTCTGAAAAATAGTCTGTCAATATTTTTATAAAACTAAACATTACACCGTGCAACCCAGAAATTATATGCTTAAGCATTTACCCCAGAGAAAGGAAAATATATTCACAATAAAACCTATACAGAAATGTTCATAGCAGTTTTATTAGCAATAGCCCCAAACTGGAAACAACCCAATGGCCTGAGGGCTGAGGGGGTTGAAAGGGGCAAGCAGGGCCCAGAACCTTTATTAGGGTTTTTGTGGGAAGGTTTGGGCAAAACAGGGCAGATGTGCTGAGTAAGTTTAGGATAGGACAGTTTGATTAACTTCAGTAAACTCTAGGCTATAGGGGTGGTCTCCAGTTGTCTGGTACTCGGCCCTGGAATGATTTAGGGGAATATTTGCTTGGTGTGTAAAAGTTTAATAAAGGAAATCATTAGAGATGTGGTATCTGCATTTGTTGATTTGTATGTTCTGAGGCAGATGGGGCAGAGGGAGTAAGTTTTGATCTCTAGGAATTAGCTGCTAGCGCTGGGAGGGGAAGTCTCTCCAGGATCAAAGCCCCAAATATCAGACCATCAAGAATGTAAAAAAATAAGAAGGTACATATAGTCATCACAGCTCTAATAACCGAAAAGTCCAGGAAAATAAATTTCCCGGTATGGCCAGATGTAACACCTACAATGTTATCTCTCCATCTTGTGGCCACTGGCAGTTCTAGATTCCACGGTTCCCTCCTCCACCTCCCACCCTGGGATGCCTAAATGACCTCAGCTGCTCTTTTCTACATCCATTCAGCTTCAAATCCAGAATGAGAGAAAGAGCTTCTTTCCTCCAACAGCCAAACAAAAATCCTGGTCCTCATTCTTATTGGCCTGATTTGGGCCAATCACTCTAGCCAATTGCTTAGTGACTTAGGGAGCACCCCTACCCTCCAACCAATGGACCGAGAAGAAAGGAGAGGTGGCTCTCTGGAGTGTGCTCTTTTCCCAGAAGAATGGGGAATAGATGCTGGGAAATGAACAGGACCGCTGTCCACTAAACAATAAGTATCATACCTGTTTACCTTGAGATTGCCTTGCAATTAAAAAAAATATATATTGTTGAAAGTATTACAGATGTCTCCTTTTATCCCCCTACCCCTGCCCTCGCCCCAGGCCTTCACCACAATAATGTCTGTGGCCATGGGTTATGGATATATTCTATCTTGTAATTATTGCTAACTTGTTTAGTGTAACTTTGAGTCTTTCAATCCAGAATTGTAGTATTTTAAAATGTCTCACTACTCATAGATACAGAGAACAGACTGATAGTTGTCAGAGCAGACGGGGTTGGCAGGCTGGGTGAAAAAATGTGATGGGATTCAGCAGTATAAATTGGTAGTTACAGAATAATCACAGAGGTGTAAATTACAGCATGGGGAATATAGTCATAACATCATGATAAGTATGTATAGGGCCAGGTGGGTGCTTGAAGCATTGGGGAAACCACTCTGTAAAATACATGATTTTCTAACCACTTTGCTATACATTTGAAGCTGGTACAGAATAATATTGAATGTAAACTGTAATTAAAAATGTTTTAAATTAAAAATAAATTTAAAATGTCTCACTAATATTCAAAAGTTGAGATCCACTATCCTATAGTTAAAATTGATTTATTAGTTGACTGAGTTGATCTCCTACTTACTCCTCCCCTATAACCCCTCCTTCCCATCTGGTGTTTTATCTGTTCTTCAAGATTTCTCAAATCACTGTCAGCGGTTCTGGGATCATGTCTACAAATTTTTTTTTTTTTTTTACAATACAGTTTCTCTTGACACTTAAATTCTGCTATCATAGGCTTCAATTTTATCTTTAAGATATTCATTCTACCAGCATCCATATATTTGTTGCAAATAAAATAGTAGTTACAAGACTCAAGGGATATATCTATGGACCCCCATCCCAGCTCCAAGGAGGGATTGTTGGGTTTAATTTAGTCAGGGTAACTCCAGACCCCTGGTAGCAGCCACTGGCTTATGTAACCTAAATACAAGCCAGCTGCATGGGTGTGACTGATCACTGGAACCGGGTCAGGAATGGCCCATGGTGGTAGGGGTGGATTTTGGTTTGAAGATTTTAAAAAAATCTAATTTCTTTCTTAGTTGGGTGGTGTTATGTTTCTACTTTCACTGAATTTACGGTGTAGTTTAGAGACAATATATAAATATGAAAAAATAATTGCCCTTAACATTCCCTAAAGGATTATCCTCCTCTGATTGAGCTGCCTGCCTTGTTCCCATGCCAATTTAGATGGTGGTCATAGAGGAAGCTGTCAATATGTATAGGACACTATAATTTCTTCTCAATTCCTACACCAATGTATTTGAGCTATGCATTGATATTTCTGTCTTTAGAAGCTCATGCAATAGAGAGAGAGAGAGAATAGATATATCTTTGCTAGTCATTTTAGTATTGTGGATCTAAGAAAGATCGTAATGATTTATTTTCATTAACAAGGTTGGAGATTTCTTACTCTATAGATAGAATTTAGGAAATTATGAACATTGTGAAGATTTAGCTGCTAAAGATGCTCTTTGAAGTGTTTTAGAAACATTTTATAAATGTTCTATAGCAGTGTTGCAATAAGCATCGTTAGTAGTTAAATCTTTGCATACATGATTATTTCTTTAGGATACAAATTTCCAGGAGCAGAATTGCCTTATATTAGCACATCTCTAAGGCCTTTGCTGTGGACTACAAGCACTTAACTTTCTAACTACTGTATTTTTCCATGTATTAGATGCTATTGTTTTTCTTAAATTGTTAGACTGAAAATTGAGGGGCATCTTACTAGTATATATGGAAGTCAGCCAGGGAGGGAATGTTGTGTAGCCTTATTGTTATTGATGTTAGCTAATGCCAAGGAGATGGAGTGAAGAATGTGCAGATGCCACAGGGACTGAAGTGTTCTGAGCCCATAAAGATGTCAAAAAATAAAAAGATAAATACCTGTAAGCAATTGTCTTACTCTGAAAAATTCAAACTAAATGTAATCAACTATGCAAAAAGAGCATGGAAATAGAGCTGCAGAGAGATAATTTGGACCTCCTCCTAATGAGTATATGATCAGACAGTGGAGAAAACAGGAAGAACAACTCCTTAAGATGTCAAAACAGAAGAAGGCCTTAAGAGGGAAACCAACAAAATGTTTAAAATATTGATTTCTTAACTTGGGGTTGGAAAAGTAGGGGGTGTCTTATACATGGAAAAATACAGTATTCTTTTTACCTCTGCTTCCCCTTTCTGACAATTCTGTCTTTCCTGGGTAAATTTATCCCCCTAAAACACTGTGTTCATCATTTTACTTCCTGCCGAAAACTCTCCCTTTCCCCTTGCTGGGGCCCAGTTCCTTACTCTGACAGCTGAGGACTTCTACAATCTGGCTCTGTCCCAGATTTCTAGTCTTTTCTGCTACAGCTTCCCTGAATGAATCTTCCATTTTAACTAAATTATTCTATACCTGATTTCCTACTATGTCTTGTAATAGCCTATAA
>PVJN01029324.1:0-26571 GCA_004026805.1 Lasiurus borealis | reverse complement strand
GGGAAAAAAAAGGTGCTGTTTTATTAGACAGATGGGGTCTTTGAATGCTAGGCTTTCCTATTTGGACAATGACTCCCATCCACTGTCTCAGCAAACCCTCAGAATCCTGTGGGTAACCATGTCAGAAACCATTCATTTTTAAGCAGCGGAAGAAACCGGCACACACAGGAGGTACGTGCCTTTCTCCCAAGATCACTAGGCAGTGAATGCAGAGCCTGGACTAGAGCACCCACTGCTGCTTCTCATTCGTGGGCACCATGTGTGTTGGTCTAAAGGCCTAACTTGCTGTCATAATTCAGAGTGACTAGGCCCATTTCCGTCCTTTGAAGAAAATCAGGAGGAAGGTGGTAGAATGCTGTGAAGGAGCTCACACCGCCTGATACACTTGAGGAGAGGTTGGCGTGTTGTCTCCCTGGGTTGTAGGACAAGGAAAGACTAGAAGGATTGTTGGGGAAGCCATTCAGGTTTCCAGCCATCATTTCCTGCCCTGCTGATGTCCTTTAGCTCCTAGACTTTTCCCAAGGATGAAAAATGTTGCAATTTTGGGACAGGGCTCACAGAGAGAGACTAAAAGAGCATGTGGGCGAGGCTGTGATGGTGACAGGTCAGGAAGACCATAGGCGGACAGGACTGGAGGCCTCACGTCACTTAGCAGGATCACGCTGAATAGTAAGACGTTCTGCTCTTTGAGTCTGGCTGATTGGAAGAGAAAAGAAAGGAGGGAGGAGGGAAGGATGGGGGAGAAGAGAAGGAAAAGGGAAAAAGAAGAATGAGAAAGTTTAAAATTTTGTGATATCAAGCAGGTTATATGAAACTTGGAACCTTTGCTTTAAGCTTTTTTTTTTTCCCCTTGAAATTATATTTAGATCCTAGGTCTACCTTAGACAGAAAATATGGGAGGGGAAGAAGAGAACCCCAACAATAGACCACTAGGGGCCACAAGCATCTACTGGTGAAGTATAAGCCAGGGACAGGGGGAAGGAAGCTGGCCTACTCTGGGAGGTATCACTGATATCTCAGTATTCATTTTCTGTTGCTACCACAAACAGTTACCCAAATCTTAGTGGCTTAAAACAACACAAATGGACTACCTTATCGTTCTGCAGGTCAGAAGTCTCACCGGGGATGCATGGGGCTAATGTCAAGGTCATTGGCAAGACTACATTCCTTTCAGGGGGCTTTAGGGGTGGTTCCCTTTCCTTACTCATTCAGGTTTTGGTAGAATTTGGCCTTTACAGGTATAGTGCTGAGGTCTGGTTTCCTTACTGGCCTTTCTTTGCCTGTTTGCAAAAGCCTCAACTCCTTAGTGGCATATATAAAACCATTGACAGTTTGACCCAGTCTGGGTTTCCAGGTTCATCTTTTATCTCTCTCACTCATGCAGTCCATCCTCCGAATGCCCTGTTCTTCTCCACCTGGTGAGGGGAGAGATCAGTGACACCTCCTAGTTGTCTCCTCTCTCCTCTCATCATCTCCTCTTTGTCTTTGAAGCATATTTTTCCCTCTTTGGAGACACCTGTTTGTGCATGTGCATTGCCTACCAGACTATAGACTCGGAGGGCAGAGACCACGCCCTCTTTTTTTTGTGTGCCTCTAACACCGACCATGCAGATGAGAGTTGCCCCATGAATACACAGTGATGGCATGAGTAAACAGACTATGCTAGGTGTTGGGGGTGTAGTGGAGAAAACAGAATTTGCAATGTATATCTGCACTGACCTTACCATCAGTTACGCTGGCTTCACAGTCATTAGATAATGTCGTGTGCCAGACAATCAAATCAGTAATCAATGACAGTTGTGACTAGCCCAAGAAAAAAGAAATACCAAATTGTCCTTATGCAATTTTTTTTTTTGTTCCAGTCCTTCTGAATGCTTAAAGAACTTTCTGGTTTTTCAGGAAGCTCATACGACCCATTCAAACCAAAGAGTGACAGAAAGAGGCAGAGGAAAACAAAAGAGAGACTGAGCGAGGCCTGCCTTCCGCCTTCTGGAGCCTTTTCAATTCCATGTGTCAGGGAGTGACATGAGATCGCCCCTCTCTCTACAGAAGTATGAACAGATGTCTGTCCCTCAATTTGAATGCCTCCAAATGAGCAAGGTGTCACCCCAGAGGTGGGGGCAGCTCATGTGCAGCATTTCGGGGTGCCTGTCCCCACCCCCACACCTCAACTAGGGCTGCAGATCATGAATCAGAATAAAGCATGTCCACATTCACAATCGGGAGGCCTCCTGTCTTCTTTAAGAGAAGGGCACAAGCTCCCCAGAGGAATCCACAAGTCATTTTCAACTTAAGAGATTAGCAGAAACATTTACTTCCCATCCTGGATCAAGACCAAGGATCAGTTGGTCTCATTCAGAGACATTGACACATGGGCCCTCTCCTGACCCACAAAGTCCAGGCCATGAGGCCCTGCTACCTTTCCTTCAGAGCCAAGTTTTCCATGAGGCAAATAGGTGTGCTATCCCATCTTTAATCCTTAGTAACTTCGCGATCATCGGCAAATGACTTAACTTCCCTGAGTCCAAACACTCTTGTGTGTGCATTGGAGATGAGAATATCTACTGCATTGGGTTGTTTGAAGACTAACGAGATAACATAGACATGCATGACATGGGACCAGAGTTGGGAGCAGGGACATTAGTGGCTACCCTTCTTTCTGTCTCTTCCCTAAACTTCCCAGAGCATGAAGAAAGTGCTAGACCAGTAGGGGTGTAGTTGAACAATTAATTCCTAGGGAAATTCTGAATGCATTTCCTCCAACAAGATACATGATTCATGGGGGTTGAGTGGCCAGGATATCCACAAATCTATTTAATTCCCCATGTGTATGTAGGAGGAGTTATATATTTAAGATTAATAGGGGATAAAAAGATTTCCTCCTGTGCTATTACATGTACTCCCTGACCCCTAATAGATGCTTTCAAATGTTTGTGACCCCCATGAGCACTTAATATGTGACAGAAGAGAGGAATTGCAAGACTTGTTCTACAGACAAGCTAATGAAGGCGTAGAGAGGTCAGATCTCTTGCTTCTTGATTGCATGGTTTCTGAGAAGTTCATTGTCATTCTTGTCTGTACTCTATAGTGGAGGCATTTCATACCTCTGGCTTCTTTCAAGATTTTTTCTTTATCTTTGATGTTCCACAAAGTGAGTGATATGGTGGTTTTTCTTCTTGGTATTCTCTAAGCTTCCTGGATCTGTGGTTTTGTGTCTAGCATTATTTTGGGGAAATTCTCAGTCATTATTGCTTCAAATATTTCTGTTAGTTCCTTTCTTCTCTTTCTGGTTTTCCCAATAATTAATAACCTTCAGAAACAGAGCTCATGAGGCCTAGATGGGTTCCCTGTTAATTCTACCCACATACCGGTTCTCTACAATGACTTTCAGAGGATAGAAGCAGAGGTCATGTTCTTAACTCATTCTATGTGGCCAGCATTACCCAAACACCAAAACCAGACAAAGTTATTGTAAGAAAAGAAAACCACATTCCTGCTGAAACAGGTTTGGCTCAGTGGATAGAGCATCGGCCTGCAGACTGAAGGGTCCCAGGTTCGATTCCGGTCAAGGGTATATACCTTGGTTGTGGGCACATCCCCAGTAGGGGGCGCGCAGGCGGCAGCTGATCAATGTCTCTCTCATCGATGTTTCTGACTTTCTATCCCTCTCCCTTCCTCTCTGTAAAAAAAAAAAAAATCAATAAAATATATATATTTTTTAAAGAAAACCACATTCCTCAAATGTTTTGTTGAATTCACCAGGTAACCCATCTGGGCCTGATGATTTCTGCTTTGTAGAGTTGTTACTTGTCGAATGAATTTCTCTAGCAGATACAGGCCTATTTAGATTGTCTGTTTTCTCTTATGTGAATACTGGAAAATTGTGTCTTGCAAGAAATTGGTCCATTTCATCTGGGTCATCAGGTTTGTGGCATAGAGCTGTCCATAGTATCCTTTTAGTATCTTTTTAATGTCCATGGGATCTATATGTCCCCTCTTTCATTTCTGGTATTAATAACGTGTTCTCTCTCTCTTTCTCAATAGCTTGGCTAGAGGCTTACTGATACTATGGATCTTTTCAAAGAACCAGTTTTTGGTTTCATTGATTTTCTCTATTGACTTTCTGTTTTCAGTTTCATTGATTTTGGCTCTGATTCTTATTATCTATATTTTTTGCTTACTTTGGATTTAATTTGTTATTTTTCTAATTTTCCACTTACCATCATTAATAGCATACATATATATAACTCCCAGTAATTATGTATGAATATCCATCTTTAAAAACCAGAAGTTTAACAGCAATTATTCTAAGTGTCAAGATTACACAGTAGCATTTATTTTTTACTTCTCTAACATTATTTTTCCAGCAATGAACTAAAATTAAATATACAGACAAATGCAAATCTCACATATTGCAAGTATCAACTATAATTTTTTATTTATAAAAGGATGAAGATATATAGTTAAAACAGCTCTTTGGCGTGTTGTTTATATTACTAAGAGAAAGCAAACTAACAATACAAGCAAAAAAAATGTTTAAACAATCTTTGAAATCTTAACTTGATAGAGCATTACACAATTATTTAAAAATTATAAACAATATAACATATTTTTAATATAATCAATAAAAAAGCAGCAACAGAATGAAAAAACTTTCCTACGCATACAAACAAAATCTGAGATGGACTATGGGAATTTTAAAGCTTATTATCATAATGGGAGTATGGCTGTTTTTTTTATTTCTGGTGTTCCCATAGTATTTATCAAATAATAGAAACTAGATTTTTTAACAAGACACTCCTACTAATCATCTTCTAATAAGTTTTATTACTGTTTTCAAAAAGTTTATGTTTTAGACCCACCTCATTTATTTAAAAAAAAACTCACATCCTACAAGTTCTGTTTTGCTTTTGATTTACTTCTCATCCAATAATATACAAGAATCTTAGCTAAAGTGTGGAAAGACCCTGGCTTTGTCATTGGCTGGGTAGCACTGGGCCAGTTACTGAACATGTCTGAATCTCTATTGTATCTGTGAATGGGCATTACACACCTGACTAGGGGGAAGGGGCAGGCTGGATACTATTCTTATCTGGGGGGCTAATAGAGCTTCTCCTTGGAGGACCACGATCTAGTTCCTCACTTGGTGTCACCAGAGTAGAGAAGCAAATTGAGGCACAGATTCAGGACAGTGGCAAATAAACTGCCCTCTGGGGACTCATATTTACCATGTATGCCAGCATAAAAGACATGTTGCTCTAAAGGGCATCAGGGAAATGCCAGTCAGCCATGAAGGCCTGGGCTGTAATTCCAGGGATAACAAGGAAGCTACCTTTGGGGTCACTGGTGCCTTCCAGGGCCTCCTGAATGCAAATCAGTTACCATGGAGATGAGGGTGTGCGTGGATCAGGTGACTTCCAGTCCAGAGCAGAAGTGGGCAGAAGTGCAGTACCGAGAAAAAATATCCCATGGACAGGTGACTTCAAAACCCTGGAGTGCAGCTGTCTACTTCAAGTGGGCAAGTGGTGAGGCCACACACCAATGCGGAATTGCTGTCTCTTTTATATATCAGTTCAGGCCTTTTACTAAATATCTTTGCAATTCTAAATGCGAACAGTTCTTTAAAGTTAATAAAAAAAGATCTAGATAAGAATTAGAGCAGGAAGCCAGCTTGCCGTACTGATAGAAATGACTGACATATTCATACCCACTACAAATCAAAAAATCAAAGCTGAATTTTAAAACCTAATACAATCTTGCTACTCCTAAAATCTTAAACAAAAGCCCTAAGTGTGTTTCTTCCAGCACATCCTAATTTCATCTGGTGACACTTGTTTGAGACCGCCCCCTCGACAGGAAGTTCCCAAGATCCTGTTTTCCCTGCTCCTTCCATTGCAAAGCTCCATTTTTACCCCTAGAGGAGGGTAAGTAGAACTGCAGACTCACTGCCAGAAATCAGCTCAAATCAAGACAGCGGCACTTCCCAGCTGTGTGTTAGAGTGAGTCACCTTGTCTCTGACCTTCATTTCCCCCTCTGAAACAAAGAGGATCACACTGGCCTGCCAGGATTGTTTGGAAAACTATGAGATAAAATATGTAGGTTTAATTTAGATATTATAAAGCACCAGAAAAATATAAGGTAGTGTTGTTACTCATATATGAAGATAGTTCGTTCATTTCTGAATGAATTTTTATTGAACGTTACCTTGTGGCAGACACTTTGCTAGGCAGTAATGATATAAATTAAAATATGTGTATATACACACACATACACACATGGTGGGGCAAAAGTAGGTTTACAGTTGTTTGTATGGCAAAGAATGTAATTAATAAACAATATAAGAATAAACTTTCACTGAGACTGGTTTGGCTCTGGATAGAGCGTCAGCTTTCAGACTGAAAGGTCCCAGGTTTTATTCCGGTCGGGGGCATGTACCTTGCTTGCGGGCACATCACTGTGGGGCATGCAGGAGGCAGCTGATCAATGTCTCTCTCTCATCAAGTTTCTGACTTTCTATCTCTCTCCCTTCCTCTCTGTAAAAAATTAATAAAAAATATATTTTAAAAAAAGAATAAACTTTCACAAAGAATACAGTAATTAATACACAATAATACAAGAATAAGCTGCTTCACATACAGCTGTAAACCTACTTTTGCCCACCCTGTATATATCATTGGCCCTAAGGAGCTTAGATTCCTGTGTGGAAGAAGCATGCTCAGGGTGGAGAGAAGGGTGCTCCCGTGTGGCTCTGGGTGCTAAGCAGCCAGAAAGAGCACTCAGACTGGGGTGTTAGAGCACTCGGCAAGGATGTTCAGAGGACTTCTGAGGAGGTGACACTGGAATTGGCTCACTACAGATCCAAAAGCAAAAAACAAATCCAAGTCACTCCTGTGTGAGATGGCCCCCACACTCCATGGTTCTGGAGCCTGAGCCAGTTTGAAAGTATCCCAGCCCCTTAAGGCCGAGTTTCTCAGCCTCAGTCCCACTGATATTTTAGGCTGGATAATTCTTTGTTGGTGAGCGGGGAGAGCTCTCCTGTGCGTTGTAGAATGTTTGGCAGTATCCCTGACCTCTGTCTACTAGGTGCCAGTAACATTTCCTGGCCCTCAGCTTTGACAACCAGAAACTTTTCCAAATGGCCCTAGCGAGGCAAAATTGCCCCCGGGTTAGTGCTACTGCCTTTGGGTCATAAAAACTTTAAGGTCATAGAACCAGTGCAGGTGGTTCTAGTAGGAATGAAATTTTAAAAAACATCAGTGCCTTGACTTATACTGTGCTGAGTGAGTGAGTGAGTGAGTGAGTGAAAGAATGAATCGGTGAGCAACCTGGAGCCCCTTTGATATATTTCTTTGAGGTCTCATCTGAATGATCCCTGGGCTAGTAATTAAGTTCTAAGATGCCTAAGTGAGGGGTAGCAACACCACATCCATTTATTCAGTGCTCTGTGTAAGTTGTATGATCTGGGACAAAGTAGTTCAAACTCTTTGAGTCTCAAGTTCATCAGTTCTCAGATGGGGATGTTAACCCATGCTGCAAGATCATTGGGATAATTACATGAGAGAGTTGATGTAAAGCATATGGTATTAGAGGTCTAGGTACTCACTCCTTCAGTGCAGTAGACAAGAGGAATTTCAGCAGGGTGCCCTCTGGCTCCTACTTCTAATTTTTATTCCCCAAAAAGCACCAAGGTGATTTGAGCACATACTTCTTTATATATATAAACATGGAGGGACTACCTGACACATTGCCAGGAACTGACATTATCCATCCAACTCATCCCTCACAAGCAACCAGGTTGGTTTAAGAGGCCCAGAGAGCTGTGATTTGCCCGGGACCACATAGCTAATAAGAACCTCAGAAGATTCAGTCGGCACTCAGAGCCGGCTAGCCTACTGGCCACCATTGCCCCCATCACACTGGGGCCTGTGGGGGGAAAAGCTTTGCATATTTTGTGTCCTTTAGTCTCATATAGACATAGATGACCAGATCGGGGAATTTCTCCTGGAAATACCGGGAAGGGTCTTGAATTTTCAACTCCATCCTGAAATGAAAT
This sequence comes from Lasiurus borealis, assembly GCA_004026805.1. Taxonomy (NCBI): domain Eukaryota; kingdom Metazoa; phylum Chordata; class Mammalia; order Chiroptera; family Vespertilionidae; genus Lasiurus; species Lasiurus borealis. The sequence goes on along the minus strand of PVJN01029324.1, from coordinate 18,517 downwards.
GGAAATATTTTGGCAGGCATGTTCCCAATTCTCCCCCACCCCCCTTAATAGCACATGGCCTGGAGACCACTATGCTCCCATGATCTATAATAATAAAAGCATAATATGCTAATTAGACCAGACATCCTTCTGGATGACCTTCCAGATGAAGCTGGGGCTGCTAGGGGCCAAGACAGCCACCAGGATGGGAGGGGGCCGGGGCAGAGGCAGCCGCTGCAGCGGTAGCAGTGGCCGGAGCCCCTTGCATGAATTTTGTGCATCGGGCCTCTAGTTTCTATAGACAAGTGAATAAGGACTTGGGAATCTGACAAAGCAAGAGTCATCTCCTGACTTTTCAACTAATTGTGTGAACTTTGGCAATGTGATGTTTGTGAACCTCACTTTCATCATCCATGAAATGGACATAATGCAATTCCACAATTCCTTATCTACATTTCCAAAATCCAAAAGAGTCCTAGAAATGGAAAGTTGTTGGTAGTTGTGTTTTTTAATGAGTTTGCAGCTAACATTTTTAGCAGCAAACACTGATTTAACTAACATGGGGGTCATTCCTAGATTTTTACAATATTACATTCACTTTACCCAGCTGCCCAGTCCACTGTGGTTTCACAAAGGAGTCTCTAGCTTCTTCTGTTCAGTGGGACTCAGCAGGAGTTAAAAAGGAAGATGAGCCTTAACCGGTTTGGTTCAGTAGATAGAGCCCTTCGGCCTGTGGACTGAAGGGTCCAGGGTTCAGTACCTGGGTTGCCTGGGTTGCAGGCTCAATCCCCAGGAAGGGGTGTGCAGGAGGCAGCCAATCTATGATTCTATCTTATCATTGATGTTTCTATCTCTTTTTCCTTCTCCCTTCCTCTCTTAAAATCAATAAAAATATTTTTTTACAAAAAGAAAGAAGGAAGATGGGAGCCTGCTGGTCACATCCATCATTCATTGTAAGACCCATGTAATGGCCTGTTTCCCAACACAAAGGAGGAGTTACTTTTCTTTCATCCAAATTATTTGTGCTCTTCCCATCAAATAGCAAGTATAAATTCAGAACTGGGTTCTAAGATCTTCTCATTTCAAATATGATTTATAGGGATGAAAATAATACTTACCATCGATTCTTTTCGTCAGTGATGTGTCCCCCCAAATTCCGGATGAACCTTAGCAAATCACCCACAGTGTCCTGATATTTGAAATAGGGCTTTTTTTTATAAAACAAATTCATTTCTTCCAATATGTCTTGGTCAATCTAAACAAAACAACAAAACAAAAAAAAAACACACACACACATTTCACAAATGTGTGGTAGCAATGCAAAATCCTGGCGACATACAAATTTGAATATGTGTCAAAAATCACTATTATTCAAAAAGCAGTGGTAACGATAGCTGTTTTTGGATATGGGATTCAGTAACTAAATTTGTCTGTTTCTGAGTTGTTCTCATAAGAAGTTAAATATATGAACGCATGGTTTAGGAAAATCTTTAACCACTATGCTATGTCTAGGAGATGTGCTCATTATACTATACCATACCTTTATCCTTGTGGCCACCACTCCAAAATGATCATGGTTGTTTTTGTTTGTTTTTTCTTTTGAATTATATTTCCAAAGGGGTTACCTATTTCTCCTTGCCTCTAGGTGTCCCAGGGCAACTTCTGTGAGAGTAATGCCTCCCTCTGTGTGCTGGCACCCTTGTAGATGGTTTCATCTTTAGAAAGAGTTTGGAATAAGGGAACAAGATGCCAAAACCATGAGGCCATAGGTCCCTTAGGCAGAGTGAGTGGTGCCTGAACCACGGCTAGAGAAGACCTGTGGAGACTGCCCCCGTGTACTATGTGTTGAGCACACGTGGGAAATGCTGAGCCACATGCATGTGGCGGGGTGGGGAAGGAAGGCAGGAATATACACGAGGAAACTTGGGTCTGGACCTGATCTGCCAAAAACTGATTGTACGACCATGAAAATGGGCAAGCCCATTAAAATCAACAGGAAAAAAAAAGTCTAAAATGGAAATTAAAAGATAAGTCCTGAAGCTCATCAAAATTAAATACAAGTCAACGCAGTATAAGGGAAACAACTAATGAATTAGGGAACAAAGTAATAGGGTTCTCTTCCCACCTCAGTCAATCTCTGCCTTGCCAGGCCTGGGTATTATGAGGGCCTCAATTTCCTCAGCAACCAAATGGCCGGGTGGGCCTGATAGCATCAGAGTGTTGTGCAGTGAGTGGCTTTAGTTGGTTCCGCCACCTAACTGCCCAGCTTCAAATCCCGCTGTACCCCTTACTGGCTCTCTGCCTTTGGAAAAACTGTCTGTGCCTCAGTTTGCTCACCTGCAAAACGGAGACATTTGCCCCAGAGGTTGTTATAAGGATTAACTGTGGTAACTCACAGAAGTTCTCACAACTATAGCTGCCATGTAGTCAGCACTAAATAGTCATTAGCTAGAACTATCACCTGCTCTGGTTTCTCATTTCTCTGTTTCTACGAGTTTAAGTCTCAGCTGAAGTTTTATAGATATTCATTCGGCAAAGAGTCATGGCACACCTACTTCATGCCAGGAATAGAATAACAGGCAAGATAATGGATGGTCTCTGCCCTCATGGAACTTATAGGATAGCAGGAAAAATGAACATTAAACTCATATTTATGAGTATGATGTGTAATCTAGAGTCAAGTAAGGGAAGGAAAGCCAATGAGACCCAGAAACAAAGAAGTGTGGGAGAAGTAGAGTCCTAGATTGGCCCGAGATAGAGAAGCTGCTGGTCTCAGTCAAAGACCTCAGGATTATGGATTCTTCCATAGAGCTTTGTACCTGTCTCTGGGCGCCCAGCATGTATCATACAGCCATCATTTCTGAGTCTCCTGGCCCTACCTCGACCATACCTTACTCTCCTTTGTATACTCATGACTTCATATGGGCCTAGTATATACCTAGTATTTGTTGGAGGTGTGCTAATTAAGAATAATGAAAGTTTTGAGAGTACTGACTATAGTTCCACTATATTTATTTCAAGTTAGGTGGACCTTTTCTTGAAGAGGAGGAATTTGAAAGATCATCTCCTCTTCATAGTCTGCTTTCTCGGGCAGAATGTAGGTATGTTACGTGGATCCTCAGAGCTGAGCTGTTCACAGGCCCTGGACTGAAAGACCTCATGGTGGAGCACTTCCTCTGGATTAAGTCCTATCTAGTCAGCTGCTCTTGTTACCATGGCAATAGGATCATTAGCCAGGCCCTTCTCAGAAAATAAGTCTTGAGGGAAAGAGCCACAGAAAAGGCAAAGGCTCATGGCTGGGACAAGTCTATCCTAAAGAGGATCCTAGATGGGAGTCCGTTAGGAGGTCTTGGCCTCTACCAAGGAGGGGGGCAGAGACCCAAAAGGTAGAGGGGACTAGGACGAGGAGGAAGAAAAGGGAAATCCTTTCTTTCACTTCTTTGTTGGGCCAGGCCAACAGTATATCGAAAAGAAAAACTATGATAAAACATTATATAGCTTCTTATTCCTTAAATAACCCCCAGACTGTAGGAAATGTCCATACCTCAGAGGTCCACTCATCAAAACTTCTGGAAGGTTCTAATGGTCCAGGTTGCAGTAGTTGGAGGATATTGAGTTCTTGGTTCTGTGTTTTTGGCTTTTTGATTTTTTTTTTCGTTTTGATGTCGGAATCATTTCCCAACTCTCTAAGAATCATATAGCGGCTAAGGATGACAGAATTATCATGGTCATTCCATCCTTCCCACTCTTCCCAGAAAGACAAAACTGTTAGGTTTTGGTTTTTAATATAAGTAATAAAACTATGTCTTTAAAAATTCTGCATGATGGGAGAGACAGGTATCTCTGTTTCTCTCTCCCTATTCCTCAGAAGAGAGAAACAGAACCCAGAGGGGTTAAGTCACCACTCCAAGGACACACAGCCAGGAAATGCCTAGGTGGATCTGCTGATTCTCAGCCTGACTCCCACCCACTCCACCTCACCGTGCTGGTTAACTTGACATGTTAACTTGAATAATCACAGGGAGCCCAGACTAAACAGTATTCTGGCTGTGTTTGTGAGGGTGTTTCCAGATGAGACTAGCATTTAAATCAGTGGGCTCAGTAAAGCAGATTGTCCTCTCTAGTGTTATGTACACTGAGAGGCCAGATTATTATAATCTCTGAATGCATAATAATCTAGCCACTCAGTGTATATAATAAAAGGCTAATATGAAAATTGTCCCCTAGACCAAAAGTTCGACCAGCAGGCAGGCCAGCCAACTGCCCATGTTCCCTCCCTCTGGCCAGGCTGGCCGGACCCACCCATGCACGAATTCATGCACCGGGCCTCTAATATGTGTGTGTGTGTGTGTGTGTGTGTGTGTGTGTGTGTGTATACACACTGAGTGGCCAAATTTTTTTACATTCATAAATCATCATAATCTGGCCACTCTGTATATTCCCTATTGGTTCTGTTTCTCTAGAGAACCCTGACTAATGCAGTCACTGTCTCTATGTAGCAGTCCTGTGACATACACTTAAGTTTTACTTACCTCTCCCAACTCCAGAAGAAAGGATGACCCAGCAGATCACTCAGAAAGTTCTCCACATTTTCCACATTTTTCCCAGGACAGAACAGCTGCTGAATGAGGTTCTGAATTTCTTCATTTGGAGACAGTGTAATCACTTCTTCATTGCGTTGAGTCTTCAGCGTCTCAAAAGGGATGTCTCCCTTCCTCACCACATATAGGACCAGCCGTCCAAGGGCCTGCACCAAAACCAGCAATCAAGCCAGAGTTGCTTATGCATGATCACTCTAGTTGGGTAAGTTTGGAGCGTGTGGTACAGGCTAGGGGCAAATGGAAAATGGAAGGAATCTCAAGGAGTCTACAGACTGATTAGGGAGAGAAGATGCAGATTTATGCATAGAAAAGTCTTCCAGGCAGTATGTGGTATTCACATTTCAGGCTTATAAGGAAGAAAAGCTAATCCTGGGCCAGAGTAGCCAAGACAGACAGACTACCTAGAGAAAGAGGAATTTGAGCTGCACCTCCTAGAAGTTAGATAAACATGAGAAAGAGAGAAGAAGGTTTTAAACCAGGGGGATGCCAGAAGCTTGGAACTGGGGCTTCGGGTCCGGGCTATGTCAGGCAGAAGGTAAAGGAGCCAAGCCATGTCCAGCAGGATATAGTGATGGACCCGGGGGTTAGGCCACAACAGGGAAGAAAAGCCAAGGAGGAGGCCAGCATCAGAATGCCCGCATCAGGCAAGACACCAATCAGGGAAGGAACTGAAATTTGGAGCCATTGAACCACCAAGGGATGAAGAGCCCTCGTCCATTGGGGTGAAAGTTTAACACCCTGGAGAGATCTGCCCTGACCCAATTGGAATCAATGGGGAGCTTTGGTCTTCAGAGGCCAGGTTCTGTCTCTACTCAGGAGAACCAATTATTCCAGGATTTTCACCTTTTTAGCCAAACTTAGTCTCTTTTGAGCTGGGGATCCCATCCCGGTGTTTTTGAGGGCCTTAGAATCTGGCTTTCTTTGGAGTTAGAATCGAGTGGGAAAAGAACTCTTACTTTGACCTTAGGCAGAAAATACCTCCTATTTTCTGGAATTCTGGGACTGTTTTGGAGATACCTCCTAGAAGTAATTTGAGAATGCTCAATTTATCTACTTATATAACTAGTGGAGAAAGAAAGAAATCTAAAAAGACACAGAAAGAAGCCACAGCAACAACCAATCCACACCAGCCTAGGGAAATGAAATTGTCTGCAAGAGAGTGACAGCAGTGAGCACTGGGGGAATGCCTTGAAAGTTCTTTCCTTCCTGGTTAAAATAGGGATGTCCTCTAATTGGCCATAGGATATAGGGCAATGAATGAATAAGGAAGCAGAGAGATGGAAAAGTTAGCCAACTACAGAAATTACCTCTAAATCCCTCATGACTAGCTCTGGCTCTTCAGTCCACTTGATGCTTTTATCAAAATCTGCCACACGAACAGCTTTCTTGGAATCTAAGGAATCGTTTGTAGAGAGTGGTGCATTGAAAATTCTCATTCATGCTGTGAGTAATTCATTTAAATAAATATGTAACCCAGTGGGCAACCCATCATCTCTAAAGAAGGCAATAACAAAACTTATATCTGCATTGCTGTTTGTTCCTCAAAACACTCATGTACCCTGTGTCATTTGACCTATAAAGCATCTGCCAATAGCAAGTCTTATATTTTACTAGAGGCCCAGTGCATGAAATGCGTGCATCTCCCTCAGCCTAGCCTGTACCCTCTCCAATCTAAGACCCCTCAATGGATGTCCAATTGCCCATTTAGGCCCCATCCTGGTAGAATTGGGCCTAAATGGGCAGTCAAATATCCCTTTAACAATCCAGGACTCCTGGCTCCCAACCGCTCATCTGCCTGCCTGCCTGATTGCCGCTAACTGCTTCTGCCTACTAGCCTGATTGATGCCTAACTACTCCCCTGCTGCCCTGATTGTCCTTAATTGCCCTCCCCTGCAGGCCTGGTTGCCCCCCAACTGCCATCCCCTGCTAGCCTGGTCCCCAACTATCCTCCCCTGCAGGCCTGGGATCACCCATAATTGATCACCCATAACTGTCCTCCCCTGATGGCCATCTTGTGTCCACATGGGGACAGACATCTTTGACCACATGGGGGTGGCCATCTTGTGTGTTGGAGTGATGGTAAATTTGCATATTACTCTTTTATTAGATAGGATTTTTTCCAAGCCATGGGGTGGGGAAGGATGAGGAGACATTTAACCAGAACCCCACTCATGCAATTCCTGGGGGTAAAGAGCAGAGATTTGTAAAGGAGCTGTTGGCAGAGTTAAAGTTACATCCTATGGCTAAAGAACAACTAGTCACAAGGCTCCAAACCCAAGGCCACCTTAGCATAATACTCCATAATATAGCATAATAAATCTGGCCCATTAGCCACCGCCCACTATGACACTGCCATCAGTTATCATGGATCCACTCTGCACTTGTGATGAGAAGCCCTCTTCAGAATATTTCTTCCTTGAAGGAAGCCACTGGTCCTCAGAAAGAGGAATGCAAGGATGAGAATGGTCAGGAACAAGAGGACAGGAGGGCAGTTATTTGTCATCGAAGAGGTGGCTCCTGCTTTTTGCCTCCCGGAGTCTGAGAAGTTAGGCTGCACAACCCCATAGAGATGATGGCCAGAGCAGCTGTGTGTTTCTGGAGCCCCACTTACTGTAAACTTAGCCATCCTGCGTGGAAATCCATCAAACTATTTAACAAGTGTTTAGGGAAGGGAAAGGGGCCTGTGAAAAGGGGAACACAGTCTCAGCCTAGGGAGTGTAGGGTCTTGGGTGAAGGGACAAATACTTACAGATACACATAAAAATAACTGCAATTTGAAAATGCTAGCCAAAAGGGCAGGGAGTTCCTAAAAGAGTGACATGGCTGGGGTGGGGAGGAGTCTTCTTTATGAGTGGAGTCTGGGCAGGTGAACAGAGTGGAGAAGAGAGGGAAGAGAGAACTCCAGATAGGAATTCCTGAGACAGAAAGGAACCTGGAGAATTCCACCGTGACAGAAAGAAGGCCCAGAGAGGAGGGATTCAGTCAGAAAGTGGCTTGTGATGAGATATAAGGGGTAGATGGGGGGGGGGCAGATCATAAACCCCAGATTGTTTTCATTTATTAGAACTGACTAATTCTCTTCATGTGTTTAAGCCACTGGAGTGCTTGCTTGGAATCTGTTTCATTGTATTGTATCTTGTCTTGGCATCCCCAATTTTGACCTGTTTTGCCATTAAATTTCATAGTGACTGCCACCTTGCCTGAAGGAATACGCCTTCCGGATTCTCTGACTTAAAACTCCTCTGGGAATCCAAATTTCTGGAGCTGGCTCCATCCAAGACATACCTTCATATTTGTATTTGCCAAAGGCAATATAAGGTTAGCTGGTATTTCATTAGCAGCCATGAACTCCATGTGGAGGAAGGGTTACAACTGGGAGCAAGAGAGACTGCGCTGTAATTACGTTTGTTGCATTAACCCTCAAATTGAAATAATCCACCTTTACTCCAGTCCTTTCCCATCTGCAATGAAAATGCTTTCCTTTTGTCAACAAGGACCCCACCGTTTCTAAGAGACGACTGGAGACTCACCCATTAAAATGTTTTGTGGCTGTAGATCCTGGTGAGTGTATCCACACGACAGGATACACTCCACAGCCTTAAATATAGATAAGAGGATGTTTCGGCTAAACTTATCTTCCTCGTTTTCCACAGCCTCCCCTCTGCACTCGGCCAAATACCCCTCCAGTGTCTGCTCGCAGAGGGACGTGCACACATACAGACAGCCCCTGTAGATCTCATGCCCGTAGAATGTCACCAAGTGACTGTTCCCGCGGATGCTCTGCAGACAGGAGACTTCCTTTTGTCCGCGACTGCTGTATTCAGAGAATCGCTTCACAGCTACCTCTTGCTCGTCATAGAACCCCAGGTAGATGCCTCCTTCCGAAGTGTCAGCGATTTTATATTTTTCATCCCGAAAGATCTTGAGTCTGCCGATCATAGGGCGGTAAATCCTGTGGAGATGTTTCAGGTCCGGCCCCCAGTGCGAGCTCTGAGGCTCCCAGTCTTCGGCAGGAGGGTGATAATCTTCCCTGGCTCCATGGCGGAGAAGAAACTTTACAAGGGAACTGTTGTAATTGCGCCTCGCTAACATAATAAGGTTCCCACAATTCGTGCTGGCTCCTTTGTCACACAGCAATTTGGCAATATCCTCCAGATTGAGTTGGACAGCCCACAGCAGCGCTGTTTTGCCCTCCCGGTCCGTGTCATCAATCTCTATACGTTCTTGTTCCAGAAACATCTGTACCAAAACCAAGTGCTGCTTTTCCACTGCCAGAATCAGGGGCGTCTTCCCTTTTTCTCCCCTCACATTGACGTCAGCCCCATGCTGCAACAGAAGGCGAGTGATGGCCACCACATTACCGTTGTCAGGGTTCACAAGAGCACGGATCAAAGCATTTCTGCCCATGTTGTCACGAGCTTTGACATCTGCTCCCATCTCTTCGAGAAGGATCCTCAAGGCATCTACCCGTCCTTTCTTAGCAGCATCCATGAGAGCTGTAGCCCCTCCTTTCTTAAGCCTCTCTTGGTCCTCCATTGTCTTTCGACCCCAATTTACTTTTGCTCCTTTCTTATACAGGAATCTTAAGGCTTCGACCTTACCATACTCAGCGGCTTCCATGAAAGCTGTGAAGCCATGAAGGTCCTGCTCATTGACATCTGCACCTCTGGAAAGGAAAAGTTGGAGCAGCCTCACATTTCCCACTATCCCTGCGACAATGAAGGGAGTAGCCCCATTCCTCTTCCTCAGACAAGGGTTAGCGCCATAGTGGAGCAGAAGATCCACCATGTCCTCATTGTTCATTTGTACTGCATTATGCAGTGGGGACCAGCCCCCTTTCTCCTCCTGGAAATTGACATCAGCCCCTCCTTCCAGCAATTGCTTGACCCGCTCCATGTCTTCTTCTCCAACGGCACTTATCAACAAATGATTGTTGTCCCCTGAAGTCCTCCCATTGCCAGAGGGGGTGGGTCTGTCCTGGGTCTCCATGGTCTCCACTGGTTATATCTTTTTGCCTTTGAGAAAATGAAAACGTATCTCCTTGGGACTAGACCAAAGCAACATGGAGCTCTAGAAACTCCTGTCATGATAAATAAGGATTATCTGACTGCAGATCAGCAGGATGAGGAAGGACAATACCTTGGGAGTCTTCTGACATTATACCTGGAGACAAAAGAGGTATTTTGTAACTTTATAATAGAAAAACATTTGAGTTAGAAAAAATGATTTTTACTAAGCAACTTTTTCAAAATATACCTACTTATTTATTATAGAATGTTGTATTACATAATATCATAACTATCTATACTAATAAAAGGGTAATATTCTAATGAGACCAGGAGACCTTCCAGACATCTTTCGGGACAAAGCCATAGTGGTGGGGCTGAGACAGAGGCAGGTAGGGGTGATCAGACCAGGAGGGGAGGGCAAGTGGGGTAATCAGACTGGTGGAGGAGCAGTTGGGGTGAACAGGCCAGCTGGAGGGCAGTTGGGGTGATCAGGTTGGTAGGGGGCAGTTGGGAGTGAGCCAGCTGGCAAGGTGGGACAATTGTGCACAAGAAGGCCAGGGGCGGAAGTTGGGGGTGAGCAGGCCATCAGGCAAAGTAGTTAGGAGCTATCAGGCAGGCAGGCAGGTGAGCCATTAGGAGCCAGCGGTCCTGGATTGGGATATCTACAGGGATCAGGCCTAAACCAGCAGTCAGAATCCCCTGAGGGGTCCCAGTTTGGAGAGGGTGCAGGCTGGGCTGAGAGATACCTCCTGCCCCGCCCCATGCATGAATTTTGTGCACTAGGCCACTCGTACATATATAAAGTCAAAAAGTGAAAACTATTATTCTATAATCCCATTACCCAGAAATAGACAATGGTAATATTTTAGGATATTTCTATAGATTGAAAAAATAGTTGGGATCATGCTGTGCAAAGGGATAACTTTGTATCCTTCCTTTCATTTAGTGCACATTATGAATAATTTTTCCTATGCTATTACAAAGTCTTTTAAAACATTTTTAATGACTGTGTGATACACCATCACTCAGTTGTTTCATTTCCCTAGTATTAAGCAATCTTTTAAACAAGTTTTTAAACAACACATTTTAAATGAGAATTTTCAAACAATTCTAAATAACGTTGCAGCAAATTTATGTTGCTTTGGCTTATTTTCTTATGCTAGATCTTATAATGGAGTTCTTATGATAGATTTCAAAGAATTGAATGACTAATCAAAGGATATGAAACCCTTTAGGATTCTCAACCTATATTAATAAATTTTTTTTCAATGTCATTTAAACACGCTCTGACTACAATAACCTCCTTAAAAAAATATTTAAAAAGCAGAACTCTTATTTAAAAAAACACACACATACAAAAAAAAAAAAAAACAGGTAGCTTTTTGCATTTCTTATATCACAGGAAGGCTGCTCACTCTCGGTGTGTCCACGGGCCCCTTGCACACCTTCTCTGTGCCCTGCGAGCTCCTATCCCAAGGAGTTTCGAGTAGTAAAGGGCGGAGACTCACCCTCAGCAAGACCTAAGTTGGAGCCCCTGGTTGTGTAACTTCAGACTATTCTGTCCTAATCGTGGAACCTTACCTTACTGAGTCGCAATTTTCTGTGACCTCAAAGAGGAGCTACAATAAGCGTGGTCATCTGTATGAAGTGTATTAACATAGGGGGTGTGGCGAGTGTTAGGCATTTCAGCCAACGGTGGAGCTAATTAGGTCTCTCTATTTAAAAAAAAAAAAAAATGTCCAGGAATCCTATCCTCTCCACCCACGTGCACAAATGGGACCTGGGAGTGTCAGGGTGGCCCAACTGCCCTCCATCAGAGCAGAGCAAGGGGGATCCAATGTGAGCATCAGGCTGCCCCCAAGTGTCCTCTGACTCTCTGCTGCCCCTCCTCCCAGATCCACACCGCCGCCACCGTGTTTCCAGCTGTGCCACCGCTGTCTCACAGTCTCCACCCTCTTGGTCTCCACCCTCTGGGGTCTAAACCACTGGGGCTGACTGAGCACCACCACCCCCAGCGATGGAACCATGGATCCCAATGTGCCTGTGAGAGCTGAGAGGGGCCGGTCCCAGGAAAGGAGCAGAGGAAGGAAAGAAACCCTGAGTGAAATGCCGGAGTGGAGGAGGATAGTTCATCCCCACCAGAGCAGGGTAAGGGAGCGTCCCGCTTTCAGTTTCAGTTTCCTTCCAGAGACCAGAGGTGCCTGGCAAACAGAGCCGCCTGGAGGAAGTCCTGTGTGGGCAGTGGCAGAGCCCTGGCATTTTCCCGGGAAGGCTCCGGACCGAGCGCCCTGGGGTCCCTCCGTCTCTCCTTTCTCTCCCAAAGCCCCGCACCCCTTCCGCTTCCAGTCCCCAGAGCCCAGAGGATCCTTCCAAGAACTGCTCAGCCTTTTCCAGCTCCCCCCCCACCACCACCCCACCCCTTCTGCTCCTCTCACCTTATGAACTCCGTCTCCGCCTCTGTTACTTCCTCTCAGCACCTCCTCTTCAAATACTGTGGCCAGCAGAAAAAAAAAAAAAAAAAAATTCCTCTGGGTCACAGTCTCTGGCCAGGGTTGGGGCGGAGCCCAGAGAGGAGGGACCAGGGAGCTAAGGGAGGGTAAACTGGCTCACACCCACTCACTCCCTCTGGCAGGCGGAGCCTGGGCAGCCAGGGCTTTTAGACCCTCTAGTGCAGTGGTTCTCAACCTTCCTAATGCCTCGACCCTTTAAGACAGCTCCTCCTGTGGTGGTGACCCCCCCAACCATAAAATTATTTCCGTTGCTACTTCATCACTGTAATTTTGCTACTGTCATGCACTGTCGTGTAAATACCTGATAGGCAGGATGTATTTTCATTGTTACAAATTGAACGTCATTAAAACATAGGGATTAATCGCAAAAACAATATGTAATTATATATGGTGAAATATTTATTTCTAACTACAAATAAATGAAATTTTGTCTTGCATCGTGGTGTAGCATGGGTAACAGTCTTAATAGAACAACAGTAAACTACATTGCTACACTTTGCTACACCGAGGAGCGGTCTGTTGGTTCCTAAGACCATGGGAAATGGGTGTTTTCCAATAGTCTTAGGCGACCCCTGTAAAAGGGTCTTTGGACCCCCAAAGGGGTCGCAACCCCACCGGTTGAGAACCGCTGCTCTAGTAGGAAAAGGGTGACTCTTCTCTGACTGCTGGTGACCAATTTGATGCCCAAGGTCGTGCTGCTCACCTCTCAGCCTTTCAGGTCACAGCCTCCAGCCTGATCCTTAACCGTGTTATTCCAAATCCCCTGTCTTCTTGTGGGAAATAAACATTTATGGAACACTGACTTGGGGGCCTGACACTCCTTGCTTCACTGTCCCAGTTACTCCCTGACAGTCCTGCTGATGATGGGACTGTGACACAGAAAAGCTAACGTAAGCCCGAAGTCCAAGCCCCCTCACCCATCTGGGCGCACTCAACTCACTGTCCTAAAGGGGCATTTTGCTGGCATTCTGGAGACCTGGTTCTACCGTCAGACCTGTGACTACTGGTATTTATAATTTATTATTTATTATAGAACTGTAGCTATTTCACTGAGTCACCAGGTGGGCAATTGAATAATGCTGGTCCTCAGTTCTCTCGTGTAATGTGATTTGTAAGGTTCCTTTCTGCTCTAGAAGTTCTGTTCTTGGCCATTTTCCTAGCACTGAGCTGTATACTGTGTACTGGATGCTACAGTGGGAAGTATTCCTACCCTCACAGAATATCCAGTCTTGCTGGGGAGACAAACTCCAGAGAGTCATGAATAGCTAGCAGAATGTGGCTGTATGACGTTCACCAGTGTCATGCCATCCAGACTCTGGGTCTTTACTGCCTCTTCCACCCCAATGACAGCCCTGGCTTCTTCGTTGAGCTTCAGACTCACAAATCTTGAATATGTACCCATCAGAGACCATCACCTCTCTCTCAGTCTGCTCCAGCTCTTTCTCCATCTCCACAAATAGCAGCCCCACCTGGCTGCTCCTCTTCATCCTCATCCCAATACCGAGTCCCCTACTTTTATCTGCAAAGCAGAGACTAACCTCAGCCCTTGTCATTGCTTATTGCAAGAAACTGATGACTCACTTCTTGGCCTCTAATCTAGTGTCCTACCTGCTTCATTGACTCCCCATAGTTTTCAGGACAAAGTTCAAAATACTTAACCCATCATCCACTCAATATTTATTGAGCTCTGACTATGTCGCCAGTGGCCATTCTAAATGCTTGGGATAGAGTGGCTCACCACACAAGCTCCTCAAGCAAGTTCTTCGTGGCACTAGCTTTTTAGTTGGCAGAATTAGGTCATAAACCATTGAAAAAATGCAGCACATGACACGATCTCAAGTTATGCCATGGTCCCTGACTGTCCCTGCTCCTCAGGGGCCTCATCACTACCCCTGCCACTGTCATCCGGTGCTTCATCACATCACACTTCTTTCCACTCCCGTCTCTGCTTTTGCTGCCTGAAATACTAATAATAATGGTAACCAGAATGATGATGATGCTGCTGCTGATGATGATGATGATAGCAAACGTTTATGAAGTTCTTTAGTATGCTCCAGGAACTATTCTGAGCTTTTCAAATATATTAAAATGGATAGTTAAATCCTTGTGAGGTAGGTACTGTTTTGGATCCCATTGCACAATGAGGAAATTGAGGCACAAAGTGATGAAGGAGCTTGCCTTGTTCTAGGGATGTGGGCTATCTCTCTGAACAACATAGAGAAGGATGCCTACCTTCATTCTTGTTGGAGAAGGCAGACGATGAACAAAATAAGTAAACTGTATACAATTTGCCCTGAGCTGAAAATGCTACAGAGAATAGTGAGGCGACCTAAGAAGGGTTGGAATGGGAACTGGAAGTCCAGGAGACTCAAAGGCTATTATCTAGGCCTAACTGCACTCCATGCCTTACTCTTAGGACCATTTCTTTAGTTATTTATATTTCAATGTTTTTTCTTTATAAAGGAATTTGAATAGCTGGACCAATTTAAAAGGTTCAGAGGCAGTGAATTATGTTCAGATCAGCAATTAATATGTCCCAAACACTTTTTTTCCCTCTTTTCCTAAGAGCTTCAAATTTTTCTCATTTTTCAAATTTTATTGAGAAATAATTGAAATACATCATTGTATATGTTTAAGGTGTATAGCATAATGGCTTGACTTACATATATTATGAAATGATCATCACAGTAGGTTTAGCAAATAACCATTTCAGAGGTTCATTAAAGAGAGAAGATAAATTATTTTCTCCTGTGATGAGACCTCTTATGATCTATAAACATACCAGTTTTCTTATATATCATACAGCAGTGTTAGCTACACCTCCGTGTTGTACGATGTACATGACATTCCTAGTAATTATCTCATAACTAGAAGTTTGTACCTTTTGACCTTTGACCACCTTCCTCCAATTCTCTCCTCTCCCACACCCTTCTCGCTTCTGGTAACCACAAGTCTGACCTCGTTTTCTACGAGTTTGGTGGACTTTTCAAATTAGATTCCACGTATATGTGAGGTCATGCAGTACTTATCTTTCTCTGTCTGATTTAATTCACCTCGCACAGTGCCCTCAAGGTCCACCCATATTGTCCCAAATTCTACTCTCACTTAGGCCAGCTGCCCTGGGCATGTTTCCTCCTTCTGGGAGATTTCATTTTCTCATCTGTCTTATGGGTAATTCTACTTCACCTCACAGAGCTGCTGTAAGGACTAAATGAGACCAGTTCCCACTCCCCACACCCCCACAATGTTTGTTCTCATCTTCCTTTCTCAGGCATCACCCACAGAATCAATCACCGCTTAGATCTGGGCTTAGTGCGTGATTCCTGGGGTTTCCTACCCAAAGTACCTGAAGTCTGGTCACTTTATTCAGACTAACAGCAGGGGAGAAAGAAAAGTCAACATTAGGTCCAGATCTGTGTATAATAGGGTGAGAAAGGAGAACAGATGTGGATCCTTGCAAACCGCCCCCCCTGACATTCTCAAGCCCCATCACCCATTATTCCCTCAGCCCATAGAGGGAAGCAGTCTCACATACAGAGTGGCTTCCCCTCGCTCATCTCAGAGACTTCGGTGAAATGGCTCCAGAATACGACGATGGAGACGAAGTTATGAAATACTCATGCAAGTGGAAAATGGGCCCAAGTAAAAATGGCTACCACCTGGTGATGTCTAGCTACTTGACCAAGGGGAGCAGCCCCTTGTGCTGGGACAGGCAGAACTGGTCATGGCTGTGCTGCCTCTATTCAGAGGACAAAGTTCTATGGGCTCTGAAATGGCACCAGGCTGAGCCGAGACCAACCGACATGACATAACAGCCCAACACCAGTTGGGTCCGCCATGATGGATGGGGTCCGCCCTTAGTCCCTGTCGCCCTCTCTCCCATCCCACCAGTTCCCAGCCAAATGTGGGTCTTCCATCACCTGTGACAGGGAAGCTCACCCCTCTGTCCTGTGGGACTTGCGAAGGCCAGTTCCTCCCCAGGACTCCTTCTCCCCACGTCCCCTGGCCACGCACACAGCCCATAGAGACAGGATCTCATGTTGAGGTTTTATTTTTATTTTACAAGAATATAACATGCTGTAACAGGAAACACAGGGATTGAACACATCATCTGTATCTCGGAAACCAGCTCCAGTTGTCAACAATAAATAAATATTTCAATAATGAGAAATTCCTGACAGGCGCAAAGAGGTTCCCAGCTCATCCTGAGATAAGAGCCTGGTGCGGGGAGGGACACAGGCTGCCAGGTCCTGCTGAGATGCTCTGGTCAAGGCAAACTATAGTCACAATAATAAATAACAACAGCAATCACACCAATGGACGGTAACAAAAATAACGTGCTCTGGCAGTCGTCACGGAACCACCAAGACGTTACAACTTAAATAATGGTCTCCTGGAGGAGCTCACAGTGCAGCGAGAACAGGGCTGATTTCCCGGGCCCAGGGGGGGGCCACCTGGCCCGTCACCTCCCCAGCCTGGGCTCCCGGGCAGGCCCCGCCTCTGCAGTTTGTTCGGCGATGCCCTGAGGTGACAGGCAGGTTCTGATTTTCCCAGTCCTGCTCTTCCCAGCAACCTCTCCCTCTAACTCCACTCCCAGCTGCTGGGATCTGTCCCGGGGTCATCGTGGTCCCTCAACATAGCAAGTAAGTGCACCTCGAGGTATCCCAGCCGGAGGCCCTGCTCACGTGTGGACCCTGTGGCAAACACAAGGTCAGGGACCACCTACAAGGTCACCGAGAGCACCGAGATTCATTTCCCACGAGCAAGATGGCTTCTCTTCGGGGCTCTCTGCTGACTTGGAAGTGGACTCACAGGCCAGTGTTTGAGGTATAAAAATCTCCCTTGGGGCCGGCTTCATGCTGGCCCCCTGGCCTTGAAAAGACTGTGAGGCTGGACACAGGAGCATTAAGAAGTACAAGCTAAAGGGCCCCTGACGGCGAGGCAGGTGCGGCGGATGGGACGGGAAGGGTCCGCATCCAGAGCTTCCTCCTGTACCCAGGACAGGCCGGCGGCTGTCTTCCCTCCCATTTGTGAGTCTCCCTTTATTTACATTTCCCAAACCCCTCTGGACTCGTTCCTGCCCCGCTGAGAATGACAAGAGCCAGTGGGACCCTTTGCACCACCATTCTTTTCCCCAGAGAACACCGCACAGCCGTGACCTTCAGCCCTGAGCCACACGTCCTGGGAGTGGGGACGACCCTCTCACGGATGAAGTTCAGTCCCACAGTATCTGGAGGAGAGGCTGTTGCTTCCAAAAAAAAAAACAACAAAAAACCAAAAACAAAACACACAGCTTTTTCCTTCCCTGTCCTCTTGTTTGCTCTGCAGAACCCGCCCCCCACACAGGGGCAGCAGCCTCAGGGCTGGGTGATCCAGCCTCTCTTCCCCGGCTGGCTCCTCTCTGCCCGGCTCAGGTGTGTGAGGGCGCTGCTGAGCCGCAGCTGCACGGAGAGGCGCTGGGGGCCGAGGCCTGGGCAGCCAGGTCCTGGTAAGCGGGCGACTTCAGGAAGCGTGGGTAGGAGTCCTTCTCCATCAGGATGCGCGTCTTCCCCTGAGCCACATCGAAGCACGTGGCCGTGGCAGCCTGCAGGTTGGTCCTGGTCAGCTCCCGGGTCTCGTGGTCTATGTTCACCTGCGGGAAGAAAGGGGAGCGCGTGGGTGAGTGGGGGTGGCAGGGCACAGTGAGGGGTCCAGCAGGCAGAGGGAGGAAGGACTGGCCACTGGGGCAAGGGAAGGAGCCCTGGATTCTGAACCCGGAACCCAGAGTCTCCAGGGTCCATTACTAAGTGGCTTTCAACTCTGGGTCTGTCCCCACATCTGATCCAGTGTCTGCCCACCAGTCTCCCAGAATCCTCGGGCATGTGTTAAGACTGGCCACAAATGGGACCCCTTTTCACCCCTTTCTCTCCAACAACCACTCCTAGGTTAGTGCCAGAGCCTGCTAGCGGGTCCGACCCTCCCCACTTCCTTTTCTCCCCTCCTTTTTTCCTCTTGCCTCCCCCTGCGCCCACCCCCCTGAACCTTTCAAACCCCAAGTCTGTCTGGTGACAACTCTCATCTTCCCACGCAGCTACCTGGGCCCACGCCTGGCCACCTGCCACCTGTGGGACCTATTTTCGCCCCACCTCTCCCAGCTCCACACAGGCCAAGGTGCTGGTTTGTGATGACAACACCCTCTGGTCTTGCCACTTTCCTTTTCCTGTCAGGTGTTCTGTCCTCCCGTAACTCTCATGCCTCTGCTCACGTGTCACCTTATCCGATAGCCCACCTCTCACTTCCCTCTGTAAGATGGAAAGACCTCACTTCCGTCCCCCTGTGCTCTCTCCCCTACCTGCTTCACGTTCATCAGAGGATTAGAGCACCCCCCTGGCAAATGGTTATTTGTTTGATCGGTGGCTGGCACCTTCTCCCACTAGAA